>LKNJ01002347.1:0-102454 GCA_002120245.1 Maccullochella peelii | reverse complement strand
TATATATATATATTTCAGTGTAGGTACATTGAGAGCAACGTAAAACCACAGTCAAATTCCTTGTATGTGTACACATACTTGGCCAATACATCTGATTCCGATATTGTAGCTGGCCAACGTGGGGCTAATTTTAACTACTTAATATAATTTTTGATATTTTTACTTAAAGCAATGCATCATATTTTGCAAGCTCATAATACAGTGTATGTTATATCTAAACTCACAATCGTCAAAGTAATTGTAGCTGTCAAATAAATGTAGTGGAGTACAATTATACAGTAGCATAAAAAAGGAAATTCTTTAGTAAGGTACAAATAGTTTGTACTGTACTTGGGTACAAAACTTGAGTAACTGTACTTAACTCTGCATTTAAATTGTATGAATTATTAATTATATGACCACAAACAAACTGACACAGAAAACGTGGGGCCAGGAAGTAGTATTCCAGCATAGGAGAAGTGACTGATTTTTGTGTCTCTCTGTAAATAATGACGCTGCTGTAGTGCTGTAGGCCTACACACTGTACTTGATGGAAACTTGGAGGCACATGGTACATGGTAAGGTTCTAGCCTATCGCTAACGACCTTAGTTCACTGGGAGACGGGGACAGTCTTATCAGGACAGCTGCACCCTGACAGAGAGTTCAACTATTACTCTGAATGAGACAGGATATGACCTAATGCTTTTAGGTTTACAAATGACCCGAATGTGACCTGGGGAACCCCTGTGTACTATTACCTATAGCATGTCTCAAATGAAAATCACGAGTGTATGATGATGTGTATGATTATTTCTGTGATTCAAATGTTATAATCAATGTTCAAGTCTCAAATATTAAAAAAATATTATGTGAGATATAAACTTACATTGTACCAGAGACACAAAGGGCAGATGTTCCTCATCCCAGTACAGTACACCGGTGTGTTCATTTACACTGTACTTCTCCAGACGTCATGTTGTCCGAGGTGCTGAAACAGTGACGTCGGAGGGTGCCGCTCATCGCGCATCCTCTCCTCTGCAACCATTTTTGTGCTACTGGCTAACTTGCTAAGCAAGGGCTCTCCATCAGAAGGAGGCGGAGAAGACTGCAGGCAACAGAGAGAGGCAGTCAAATCAAGACACTCAATCGTCCCTAAAGAATCGGGGAGTTATTCCACACAGGAAACCGTAGAAAGGCTGTACAATGTCCGATTTTGACAGCAACCCGTTTGCAGACCCGGACTTCAGCAATCCCTTTCAGGTAGCTAACTTAGCTAGATTCTGTGAGCTGCCTGCTAGCTAGCTAGCTAACGCTTCAGAGCCCAATGAGGCCAGTCTTACTTTAGCATCCCTGCTAACTGGCTTAGCTAGTAGCTTGATAGTTAGCTATAGGTTTCCCTTGGTATACGGCTAGGTAGCAGAACGAGCCAATCATCGTTCACATTATTCATCTAATCACTCACACATTATTATGGCTGTTCACTTTGTGAAAGAAGTTATAAAGGATTATCTAGCATGTTGTTGCTGAGGATGTCTGGTTTCAACGTTGTAATAACGGTTATGCCAACTACGAACAAAGACACATGGTGTTAGCTGACTAGCTGTGCCAACCGTTAGTAAACATTTTCTGGCATCTGCTAGCTTGGTAAATAGCTAACCGGCTGGTTAGTATTAGTTAGATACGTTATGTGCCTACAATTATTTCCTAATTTCGCTGGGACGCAGGTTTAGGAGAATTAAACGTCTTATTGGGGTTGTATATCGCCACAGCGGTGCCCCAACATAAACTTAACTTTGCGTTAACATTTGACACTAATATTGTCTTGAAACTTTGACTTCCTACTCATCTTAGTGTGGAGTGACACAGAAGACCGATTTTTCTTGTAAAACGGTCAGAATTCTGATAGTTAAGATACTGTTTGTTTGTTTTTCATTGCAGGCCAGATGCCGGCAACACGCTGTTTATTTGTGTACAGTAGAATTTATTCCCCCTTGTAAACTATCCTACCTTTAACCGTAGACCACGGGTTGCCAACAGTCTGCTGGTTTTCATTCTAACAAACACCTCAATAGGTGATTTAAAAGTTGCGTCCCTCCCCTGGAAGGTGTGTTAATCAGTGGGCGGAGTTTTGTTTGGAATGAAAACCTGCTAACTGTTCATGGCACGTGGTGGGCCACCAAATACTACCATGGACTGTCCTGTTAAGTGTGCATGTAATTAGTGGCCTTTTTCCAGTTCCCTCTGCACCTGATCCCATGCATAGTGTTTCAAGTGGCGACAAGGTCAAGAAAGGCCACTTCAAATAGAATATAGTAACATGAACGTTTTTATTGTGTTGCATGCACATCCTGCTCTGTGTCCACCCTACCTGCCCTACCAACACAAAAATAATTGCTGGTCAGAACATGTGAATTAACAGGCCCAGTGTATGTGTGGTCAGCTGGGGGTTTTCATACAAATTATAGGTCAGTTAACAACAACAATAAATAATCTTTTGATGTTGTGGTTGTAGTTTTTACCCAGTAAAACCCGTTGTGGTCCTGTCTGTCCTGTAGGATCCTTCAGTGACGCAGGTGACCCAGTCTGCCCCTCCTGGTGGTCTGGAGGAGTATAACCCTTTCACAGACGCCAGAACGGTCAGCATCACTATTAATGAGTGTGTGCATGCATGTGTTTGTGTGCTTCTGAGTCAGTGACCTCATTTTTATCCACTACCCTCTTTCTCTCTTCCTCCACCTCTCAGTCGCAGAGGATTTAACTGACAAAATATGACTGTGACCTAATTACAGTTTTGATTTAGGGTCTGTCTTTTGATTGCACAGATATTAACATAGCAGGTCTATGCTGGCTTACAGGTGGCCCCTGGGAATGCCCCCAAATCAACTCCTGCCCCTTCCCAGAACACACAACCTGCCATCATGAAGCCCACAGAAGAGCCGCCGGCGTACACACAGCAACAGACTCAGGTACTACACACAGAAACATTTTTATATACATTGAATCACATTAGTTATTATCGTAGTTTTCTTTTGAATTGGTTGAAGACAGGCTCTCAACATTTTTATTCACAACATTATACAGACATTCTCTGTCTTTGCTTCTGGTTCACATTTCCTCTTGTCCTCCATATACTCATCTGTTTTCTGATGGCCCAACAGCGGCGTAATGAGGTACTATCTTTCATCTGGTGCTTTCCCCACTAGCTTTCCTCATGCAGTACAGTTTTAGAGCTAGTTTAATACTAACTAAAGAAGACAAGTGAGTGAACAACAGTAGCTTTTCCAATCGTAACCCCTTTTTTTGTCCCTTCTAACACACCTAAGCTCACCTGAGTGGAAAAATACCTTACCTGATTGGATATTATAACTCCTGTCAGATGTTGGGTTAGGGAATTTTAAGAGCATTTCTGTGTCTGTGTTAGGACCAAGCACGTGCTCAGGCTGAGTTGTTGAGAAGGCAGGAGGAGTTGGAGAAGAAAGCAGCAGAGCTCGATCGTCGGGAGAGAGAGTTACAGTCCCACGGAGCCGCAGGAGGTCAGTCAGTCCATCACTTGCTCACTTTATTCACTCACTTACCTCATTAACCTCAGAGTCTGAATGACCATTCCCAATAAAAGCTAGATTCATGACAGTGTCGATAAGACTCAGAAGGTTGATGTGTTACCGTGGCAACAACATCATTTGGTTCAACATTCCATTTGGTATAAACATTATAATGGTGTGTTCCCACCAAAAGCGAAGCGAATATTCGCCTTGCTTTACTCGCTCGAGTTTGACCGCGGGATCATTTGTGTTTATTTGTGAATAAACACAACCGTTAAATATTCTGGGTTCATAACATCATACGATCGCGCACACAGCTCTGTGAATTTCACCGCCTTCACCAGGAACTGTGTTTGGATGACTGCCACTTCCAGCTCTATTTGAGGCCAACCAGTGCCAGCACTACTACAGCGGTATGAACCAAAAATAAACAGATTTTGCTGTGATTTAAGTGCAATAAATGGATCAGAAGGCTGCCAATATAACTACATCATGATGCCGATTTGTAAAAAGTCTTAATTCATCCTTTGTCAGGTCTGTCCGCAAGACGACAAGCAAATAACTTTTAAAATGCTTGTTTTCTGAATGGAGTTTGGATCGATCAGGGCTAGTGACTTGGTTCATAATAAAGTACAACTGACAGCTGTGATCAAGTAACAGATACAACTTCCTCGGTTACTTTTCTCCGAGCAATCTTTTTGTCCAGTCTCTGTATAAAAATGAAGTAGTATCATAGAGCTCTGGATGCCCACAGGGCATCCATTTCTCCTCCTCCATTTCTGATTCAGAGTCAAATGCTGATAGGCTTTCGCCACATAGCGTCACGCGAATTTATCGTGCGAGTTGAAATATTCGAACACTCGCGAATGAGGCGAATTTTGCTTCATTCATTCACACGAATACGCGTCTATTTACATCTTTACATTGACTTTGTATATAATCTCACCACGAGAAAAGATAAATTTGCTTTTGGTGGGAACACACCATAACTCTCTGAGTCACATACACATGAAAATATTCATTTTCATTTATTTCATTTATTCATTTATTCATTAAACATTCTATGGAAACACCATGAATCATCTTATTGGGACGATTCCATTCAAAATAGCAAAAAATTTTTGCTAAATATAATTCAAATTAGGGTTACCGCCATCTTAGACACTCAGTTATGAAACAAATGTGAGCTCCCAGCAGAGAAAAGGCGAGTTGTACTACGAGAAATGTGACACAATAGAAAAAAGGCTTACATGATCAAATGGCATCTAGAAACTAGGAAGAGCTCTGATTGGAAGAGCTATGCTAGCATCAGATGTAGAGTAGCTTTTCTGCTAAAGGTTACTAATTAGAGTCATCAAAATATTTAGGCTATTTTCAATAAAATTAGAAGTCACAAGCTTAGTTCACTCACACCCATTCCTTGCTCACATATACTTATTTTAGGGTATATAGAGTGATCACATTACTTGAGATGGAACCCAAAAAAGCTGGAACACGGGATATTGACGTTTTTTGATTGGCAGTGTACTTAACTTCTTTCTTTTGTTCTGATTCTTACACACACACACACTTGATATTAGTATGCTTCATACTAAAACACTGTTGCCTTTGTCCACACAGGGCGTAAGAACAACTGGCCTCCCCTGCCAGAGAAGTTCCCCGTTGGCCCCTGTTTCTACCATGATATTGCAGTGGACATTCCTGTCGAGTTCCAAAAGACCGTCAAGATCATGTACAACCTTTGGATGTGTAAGTGGATCATTTTACACACCCCAAAAACGGGCAGTATTGCCTCCTATACCAGTGAATATTAGATATAAGACGAACCCGCAAATTGCATTGCAAGAGAAGCCACCTGCTCTTCAACTTATCTTACTTCAGAATCATCACAAAATATGCAGGAAATTGAGACAGTTTGTCATCAAACACACTTGTCTGCTCATTTAGGATGTTAGAAAGCAAAGAGATTATTGTTTATTTTGCCGAGCATGAATTATAGTTTACTATGTTCTACTCAAATCTTCTTCATTCTGTGGTTTTTCTACCAGTTCATGCAGGCACGCTGTTTGTGAACATGTTTGGCTGCCTGGCCTGGTTCTGTGTGGATGCATCTCGTGGTGTAGATTTTGGCCTGGCCATGCTCTGGTTTCTGCTGTTTACCCCCTGTTCTTTCGTCTGCTGGTACAGACCGCTTTACGGGGCTTTCAGGTAAGCAGATACATGGGAAATTACACTGCCTTCTGCAGCAGTGAAAAGAAGCAGAAACATGTGTCTGTGGACAACCATTACATTCTGATAAATCAAAAGGCAGTAACTTCTCCAAGTATGAAACTAGCAATGGAAAAATGAGAATGTTGTTATATCTTGGGGTTGTAGAAGTTCATTCTTTATGCCCCTCTCATTTCCTAACCCTACACTTACTAATTCCCAAGAATGTTTTTTGCATGAGTTATGTATGGGATGAGAGTACCAAGTAAAGACACGGATAAAGGCAGACTTTCACACACTGGAGGAAGTAGAGAGGAATTCATGTTTCATTGAGGGTGAATCCGGAGTTGAAGAAATGCCTTTATGTTATTTTATTGTCTCCACATTGCTCTCTCATTACCCTGTTTTCTGTCTCCAATACAGGAGTGACAGTTCATTCCGCTTCTTTGTCTTCTTCTTCGTCTATATCTGTCAGTTTGGAGTTCACGTCCTACAAACTATTGGCATCGCTGGCTGGGGAACATGGTGAGTATTTTGTGCTTTTCTGTGATTCTGTACCCTCTTTGAGTGTGTATTGAAGTTCACTCACATTGTCATTGTTTTGTTTTGCCAGTGGCTGGATCGCAGCTTTAACTGGTCTGAACACCAGTGTCCCAGTGGGCATCATCATGTTACTGATTGCAGCTCTGTTCACAGCACTGTCTGTGGGCTCGCTCATTATGTTTAAAAAGGTAACACAATCACAAAGTGCTCCAACATGTCAGCACCAGTTGCTGCATTTTAATAGACTCTATACCTGAGATGCAAGAAACTAAATGGCATTAGCTAGACGTCTTATTATGGGAGACAGCCCATGAAAATA
This sequence comes from Maccullochella peelii, assembly GCA_002120245.1. NCBI lineage: Eukaryota > Metazoa > Chordata > Actinopteri > Centrarchiformes > Percichthyidae > Maccullochella > Maccullochella peelii. Next base: position 95,862 of record LKNJ01002347.1, on the reverse strand, counting down.
AGGTTAAACAGGTTAATGAGGCAAATTACAATAAATTTTGAATATTGGAGAGAGGACAGATATACGTAACACACTGACAGTGACAGAAAGTCCAAGCAGGCACTATCAATGTTTCAAGAATAAACAGGATACTGTGTGTCATTATTATTCACTACTAATGTTGAGCCAAATGTCAATGTTATGATTAGCCAGGAAGTGAAACATCTGCCTAACTGAATCATTCAATGCTGTGTTAAAGGCCTTGTGGTAGATTTATATCACTTGACTTGATTCCAACAAATTTTCTTTTCTGCTCTTTCCAGGTGCACGCACTGTATCGTACCACTGGTGCTAGTTTTGAGAAGGCTCAGCAGGAGTTTGCGACTGGGGTCATGTCTAACAAGACCGTTCAGACTGCAGCCGCCAACGCTGCTGCTAATGCTGCAACCAATGCCGCTCGTGGGGCCTTCAAACCTCAGCCATAAACTGACATATACGCACATACATGCACACAGGCTCACACAGACACAAGCATACACACACACGCTCAGAAGTTGGAGGTGCACAACTCCGGTCCTGCAGGCTCTCAGATCAAATTGATTCTATTTATGAATGTTGTTATGCTAAGATTGCCCTGCACACTTTTCTTAAAACGTGGAAAGAGTCAGAGACCAGAAATTATTCAGATAAAGTGACCAGAGTTGTCCACCTTCACTTAAAAACCAAGTTCCAGTAAAAACTCTCCTACATCCTTCCTGTCTGCTTTTCAGTCAGATAACTGTCTGCCCACATCCCTTGAAACATCCACTATGTGACTCAAGGTGTGCTCTGAGTGTGTGGGATTTCATCTCACTCCTTTGCTTTTCCCAGTTCCTCTGTTCCCTTGAGGTGATCCTAGGTCAGGCAGAGGTCGCAGCTCCAACATACTTTATTTTTGTCGTGGTGATGACCTCCAAACAGCTTCCTGCCTGGTTAATACAGTATAGAGTCATGAAAATGATAATCTGATCATGGTGTTTTGCACATAGTTCTGCCATACCGAAAGTACAGTGTATGTTTGAATGGCTGGGCCTTTGTGTGAATGTGTACTTCACTTTAAGAAAATTGTGGGTCTGACTTGGTTTTTTTTTATAATCCTGTGCTTGGTCATTGAGATCTGAAAGGTAAATTGTACCTTGTCCCATATCTGTGCTTCTATTCTGAGACTCTTGACAAAAACCATCCTGGTAATCCATATTAATAGAAATATGTCGGTATGTTCTTATTGAAAGACCTGCCAGCAGCTTCCAGTAGTGCTCCAGTGACACCTGTCAGTTGAACAATTATTCTCACATTGTGTGCTACTTTGACTGGCAACGTGGGCTGGGCCAGCATCTCTGTGGCTTACCAAGATTTGACAGCATGATAACGACATGCATGTTTCCCACACTCAAGGTAGCTGTTTCTTTTGGCAAAGTCACTCTGTCCACTATTAACCCTTTTTCTGGCCACCGGTGGTAGCTGGTTTTGGGGGAATGTCTGCCTACTTATTTTCCTTTGGTTTCTGTGAGATGTGAGCTGTAAAGTTATTGCATGTCCCAGTGGCTGCTTGACTCATCGATGATGTTTGGATCTATTTGTGAAGACGCAGGCAACACCCAGGTCAGTAGGTCACCAGTTCTCGCCGCACACCTAAAAGAGGTTCAGTCAGTCAGATGCTTTCATGGCCTGGTGCACTAAAAGGGGACAAACTTGAGAAATATACACATTTTCCTCTATGTATGTATGTCATTAACAGACTACTGTGTGACCCTCCCTCAGTTTTTTTTGTAGCCCTTCACACTTGGTTAAAAACTAACGCTGCTATGAATCTGAGAGCCACTTGGTCGTGGCCTCCTGCTGTCATGTCTCCTGTTGAAAAGGACACACACCATACATCTTCTCACAGAAGATGACCTGGACAGTGATAAAGCTATGACTTTTCTTGAGATAAACCTGCATACATAAACTAATAACACTGATACTGTGTATATGTACACTTCATAAACTAACAGTCCGTTTGCATTTTTACAGACAAAAAACTCAGTCCAGTGATTTCCCTCTGTCAGTATTGGATTACTGGCATCAGAGGATTCATAGCCAAAATGAACATTAAGATAACAGAGGATTGGACTTGATGCACATTCAGTGATATCACTAAGATACATTGTACAGACTAATGTCACTGCAGTGAACTGTGGACGCGGGTTACATTTGTGTCATGCTTTAGCACCTTTCATTGCATCTGAAGATGTGCATGATAGATGACTGATGACTGGTACTGCTGTTATTACAAATGTATGGAATGAACGTTATAGTGGACGAAATACTCCTGTGAGTGTTACCAAGTTGAAGGTCAATAATTTGTCACAACATAATAAGCCTACATCTCAGCAGTATTGTTTTTGTTTGGAAATATTTTGTTTTAAATTCATTGCACATTTCTTGTTTTATGTTGAACTTAATGCAAAAGACAAACATGTTTTTATTTATGGTGTAATTTAAGTTGTTTGCATTTCAATTCTGTTTGGTTTGATTTGATATTATGTATTATGTTTGTGAGGTTTTGTAATGACATGATCATAGCATCAGCTAGATTTAAAAGTGTTTAACGACTTTGCAACTTGATCCTGCAAGAGGTGTGCTTGTGTGGATGAGGTTGTGTGTATGATTGGTATGAAAGGGGAAAAAAATCTCCCTCAAGTGTTATTCTATGTCCTAAAAAGCTGTGAGAAATCTACCAAATGTCCATATAGATTTGTTTTTAAATCTTTGTGATGTGTTCCCTTGCCACATTTTACTTTAAGATATTACACAACTCTTCTTTGCTACAAACACCCACATGACTCCCATGTATCTATAGTTTGAAACAGTTGTTATATGAAGTCATGCCACAGTGGGTAATTTCTTGATGTATTTGGCGAGCTGGTCTGCAGTACAGAACGATGTGTCTGAAGTTTGCTGGCACAAAACTGTGTTTTTGACCTGTGACCATGCTATTTCACTCAATCAGAGAAGAAACTCATTCAAAAGGGACACTTGTATATTTTGTAAAGATGAAAATGTGATCCCCATTATCAATCACATGTAAAAAGAAAAAGTAATGCACTCTTGTCTGGCCTTTGTTGCATGTGAAATAGTTTGAGTTTTGTATATTTATGGTATTAACATGAAATAAAATTTGAAACAAATATCTGGATTTTTTAGAAAACCACTATGCAGCTACATAACTTTTATCTTCTTGTATGTGTAAACAATTACTGGAATCAAGTCAAGGCTTGTGAATTTTACTTGAAGCCAAAATTCTTACCAGATATTTGCTTAGGATCATATTATATTTATTTATTTATTTTTTAGGCTGTTCTGTGTTCTACTTTTCATCTCTAGGTGTCAGTGTTTCCTCAGGAAGTTTGGGTTTAACAGGAAAGGGACATGAAAGTAGGAACTTATTCACATCAGAGTAAAACAGAAGTTTTACAAACTTATCACAGATAGATTTACTAAAGAAGGCCTGGTTTATTAGAGTACAAAGTACAGACTGTATCTCTCCTCACACATATCAACCTCTCACACATGCAGCATCATACAATGTGCCACAGATGCTGTTACTCTTTTGTTAATGTAACAAAAACAGCGTACAGTCAACATATTAATTTAAGCACAGACAGACTAGAAATGCTTTTTTTGATACAAATCCATGTCGTGATTTCACTCATTCTCACAGCAAACACACTATAGTTGAATTATTGCACATCTCATCTACAATGATTAAAAGCAATCACATGATATTACATTTTCAGCAACTTAATATGGTAGAATTGTTGGAAAACATGAAAACAAGCAAACAAAATATGTAGCTATGTGAAATGAATTAAGGCCCAAGTGCAAAACATAAATATCAGGTGATCTTCAGGAATACTCCAAAAGTACCAAACAAACAGAGACGTCTGCCTTAATCAACTCTGAAAAAAATATACTGAAATGGCAACACTGATGACCCATTGGGAGTTTCTGCATTCATCTAGCAAAGCCTCAACAAAAGCTTTTTAAATTTTTACCCACTTTTTTTGTGTTTTACAAAGCCAGATCTGTATGTCAGGTAACTTATGATAAGCTATGGTGCTGTTTGCTTTATCTATCTGTGAGCAAACATCCCCTCATGAAAGCTCAGTGAAGTCTCTGTTCCTTCTCTGCAAACACTACGCCAGTTAATAAGCTGCAACAGACCCACAAACAACCCATTTAACAGGAGGAACTCCCTTTAAAGTGAACAATCCCTTAAGTGGCAGATCTAAAGTTAGCTAGAGAGCCTTACTGTCCTGCTGTGCCACAAAATCAGAGCATATGGACATTTAGAAACCTTGACAGTTAATGTCTATAACACACACACACACACACACACACACACACACACACACATGCAAGCTGTTGTTGGGTGTTTTAGTGGACACATCTGCTAGTATTCAGTGGTTTGTTGAGCTTTGCAGGTGAACCGTGTGAATGAACATCATAATGACGTTACAAACCTACACACTGTTTTACTGATAGTATTTAACCTGTCCACAATAACACTAACGGCATATCCACACATTTTTTAAACTAATCTCCTGCTATTTCAGCACAGTGGTTTGTTTAAGGAAGGAATTATTACAAAAATAAACAGTATCTTGGTCAAAAACACTGGACAAGTGTTCAGATAATGTTCCTTAGCCTGCTGCTGTACCAGAGCCCTTTTGGCAGTTTAACCTGAAGCTGTAGAAGGGAATAATACAGGTTTTCCTTCGTCTTTGTATCATCAGGTAGGCTTCAGCAAGTTGCACAAGAGAACGCCATGCCTAATAATTCAAAAGCTGCTACCAAGGCTTCTGTCTTTTCAACAATTAGCTGATTTCATGCAGGCTATCATGAAGAAAATCACTCGAGAAATCTCTGTCCTCCCTCCACCGAGATGTACAGGTGTCCATATATTTCCTGGAGTTCCCCAAGGTTTCTGAAGGCTCAGAGCAGGCAGATCAGACTCTTCCCCTCCTCAATCTCCTCTTGAACCTTATCGCTAGAGGTGGCGATCTCAGCCTGTGCGGACAAAACAGCACACAGGAAGGCTGCCAGCGTTCCTCCTATCGCTGCGTAGAACGCCCAGCCAAGTGAACACAGCGCTGGCCTAAAGGGCGAGGCCTCTGGGCCGCAGTAGCTGATCACCTTCTCTGAACCCCAACCGGCAGGGTACAGCATGAGGCCCACCATCAGCAACAGGCCTGGAGGGAGAGCAGACGATGAGACGAGGGGTTTAGTCACGTACATGTAAACATCGGGGCTGAAAGCGCAAACAGATAACAGTGCAGCTGGGAACATGGTGACTCAACCCTGGCGAAGAATACATCTATTTTTCAGCTGACAAGCATTTGATTTGTGATGAGAGGAAAGACCGGCACTACACTGATGTCACATAATAATAGATTACCTACTCAACAGACCTCTCCAGCAAAACACACCTGTGGGAGCCCATTGTAGAAAGAAACTTGCAAAAAGACTTCAACCTCCAACTAGATGTTGCCAACTTGTAAACTCAGTTGTTTCAACTTGTAAACTTAATAGCAACACTGAAATTCCCCAAAGGCTATGGCATGATTATATAAACGTGCTTGCATAGGCGTGTAACCACTATAAACTATGTGTCACAGATCCCAAATTATTAGCATCTGCTTCTGTAGCAAGTGCGGTATAACTGTTTGGAACTTTGAATGAAGAGGAAGTTTTAGGGCAATATCATTGTATGATACGATCAACACAAAAAATTGTTTGCAATCTCAACAAAAAAGTGCAAACAATTCAATATAATTTTTCAGTGTTTACGTCACTTCAGACGTCTATTTTGCAGAAACCATACTATATCTTCATCATGTTTGTCTGTGTTATGTTAGAAAGCAAGTTTTTTCAATATATATTTTCGATATAGTTATACAACACATCAGACTTTGTCAGGGATAGAACAATAAAGTCCTGGACTTAATTCTAATATTGTCCTGAGTGTTTTCCAGCCTTTATTAAGATGGAGACAGGCATTCAATGTCTGACATTAAGATTTATTAGAAAATAAGAATATAAGAACTAGAAAACTGAATCAAGTTTTATGAGTAAGTTGTATACAGTATATGCGATTCATAAATTCTACCGTACTTCGGGGCGTCCTCTGCCTAGTGGTCAGTTTGATTCCAGCTGGGGACCTTGTTACATGTCATCTCACTCACTCTCTTCACGTGTTTCCTGACTATCTCTGCTGACACTATTGAATAAAGGCAAAATGCTGAAAAAAATCAAATCATATCAAATACATTCCAATTTGATTTGTTTCTGTAAGCACAGTTTATGTGGAAGATTTGGACACAGGACTACTTTTTCTGTGTCAGACATGTACTAAACACACATACACCCTTGTCCACACACACACAGAGGTAGATGTCTCACCTGCGATAGCCTGGAGCAGTCCACAGACATTGAATATGCTCTTCTTCAGGATGCTCTGGAAGCACAGGCTGAAGATGGAGATACAGGCCACTCCTCCTAGCACTAAAATCCCTGCTGCCAGAAATAACATGGCAGCCTGCCAACAGCCACTGGCCACTTCTCCAAATGTCCCGGCGTAGGGCCCGCAGCTCACCCCTATTCCCCGGGTCCCGACACGAAGGCAGCGGCTGTAGAGGCCGAGAGATGGCCGGTACTCCCCAGAGTCCACTTCCGCCCCGCTTGCACTGGAGTCCGACCGAGGGAATCCCAGCAACCAATCAGGGCTCATGAAGGCAATGAGCTCAGCAAAGGCCACTATAATACTGAGCAGCGTCCAGAGCATGGAGCGGCATGTTACAATAACATGGCACATGGCGTTGAGTATTTTTGAGATGGTAACAACCCCTGATAAAAAAATTTAAAGCTTTAAAGCTCCTCCAAGTGACAGAGCACTGATATTGGAGAGTTTAAATTCCTTTCCTTAAAAAGAGAAAGGTCCAGTAGGTTCCCTGTTCAGATCCAGATGGGCTGCTGATCTTATCCTCTCTGAGCAGATGTTTCCCCTCCTCTCACAATTCTCCTTTCTTTTTTGATGCAAGGTCCAGCTCTGGTCATCCCAAACAGCTACAACGCACCGAAGCAGCTTCCCTCAGCCATGTTACCGTCTGAAAAGCACGCCTACAGATACAGAGACACAAGTGGGTCAGAGACACACAGAATCTGTATACATATAGTAGTGGGAGTATCTGACGCATACAAGGGGGAAGTGGGAGAGAAGAGGGACACAGTGTGAAAAGGATGGACATCGACCAATTTCCCATCCATTATGAATCATCAAGCTCCCTTGTGTTTGCTGGATGCCCCACAGGATGTCTAATTTGCACCACTGTCACCAAATAGACCCATCCTCACCCACCATCTTCCCACACAGTGCTACTTCAAATTCACTATCAGCCAGCTGTGAGTGTACCATGAGCAACACTTCCAGATGTCTGTTGGAACAGTCAAGATGAATCGCGCGCACGCACACACACACACACACACACACACACACACAGATAACTTCTAGAGAAAACAGAATTTATACTGTCGTCATCTTACTCATGATTACTAGGCCTTTGTGCATTTGATTTTATCTGCAAAATGACTGGAGCCTTGTGTGTTTTACCACTGAGCAGCTGTCAACACGGATCAGTGAAGAGCTCTGTTACAGCATGCCGCATTTGACAGTAAGACACAGTACAACATGCCAGATCCTCACTGCTGTGGCAAGCACACACATGACATCAACTGGATCAACTGGAGCTCCATCATTCAGTTCACTATTTAAATTACAGCCTGAATCAATACAGTTCATAAGAGGGAGTGGTTATTGGCTTTACTGTAGCATTTTATCATGTTATTTTTGATGCTGCAGCAAAAAAAATCAAGTCTTTGTTCTTTATTCAACAGCAATCAAAACTTGATTATAAATAACTTGTAACCTGTAACAGATGACAGTTTCAGAGCAATCCTCTCGCATGTGAGCCAGTATTCAAGTGCGTTTTTGAGCGAGTGTGTATAGGTCCCAATCAAAGCGATTGTGATGCCGTTGCTATGTTATGATTAAGTTGCTGAGGCCACAATGGCCCCCGACACAGCCATGGTCTCATGGGAGCACAGAGGTTTCTCAGAAGCCCTCTGATGTCATGATCCAGCATTATGATACACACAGGAAAATATGTGGGATCCGGTTTAAATACAGTGAGGTCGACTCTGCTGTCTTGGTGGACCTCACTGGTGGAGTCAGGAGGAGTCCTCGATATTTCCAACTCTGTGTATCCCCCCCAAAAAAGGTTAGGAGAAGTTTAAAGGATCTCTAATGATATCTAGCCATGCAGACAGTGTCGGTTTTATTTGCCCAGGTTTTGCGATATCTGTCTCTGAAATTTCGGCCTCCTTCCCAATACAATGGAGTTGACCAAAATTTAATTCCTGGTGCTTGCAGCATTAAAAGATCAGACTGAATTACCATTTTGTTTTATTTCATTCGTTCAGCTTGACATCGTGTTCATGTTAGCAGATTTCATGTTTTTGATTATTTTGTTTTGTTTTACCTAAATGAATCAGTAGCAGGTGACATACCCATCACACCGGCATCACTTTTAGTCAACACAGAAGCTGCGGTGGCAGTTGAGAATTCAACTTCTCAGTTAACTTCTGTAAGTCAACTTCAAACAGTCTGAATAGTTATATTGATTTCTTCTGCTCTTGTTGCTATTTTTGTGTCCATTTCTGTCGCTATTTTTTTTACGGATATAGCTATCTTTATGGCTCTGGCATAGGAAGATGATGTCGCTGTTCCCAAACCCGCCTACAAAGCTCTGTTTGGTTGATTGTTTCTCCAACTGGGAGAAACAGCCATCAATAAGCACAACACCAGACCGACAGACAGACATTTGAATCAATGAGCAAATCAGATTCTGGAGACAGGCTATTAAAAATATATATTTTAAAAATTCAATGCGTCATTCCGGTATTTTCATTCTTTAAAACTACTTTATACTGAAAAAGTAGTCTCTTCGAATTGTTTGTGGAGCAAGGTTTGTGGATTATCCAGAGTAAGAAAGACATGTTTAGACAAGTTTAAATATAATTCTGTGAGCATCAACAAAATTGCATTTACCTCCATTGTACCAGGGTGGGGGCAGAAATCTCAAGAGACTGGTATCTCAAAATCTGGCAACATAAAACCAAACATCTTTTGCATGGCTTGACACCACTGGAGGTAAGTGAGAAATAATTTGGTTTTTTTTTGTAACTTTAGTAAAGCGACTCTCCGGTCCGCACCAGCTACCAGATGAACTATAAATCAGGCTTTACCTCAGTCTAATAGATTCACACCATTCACGTAAAAAGGGAAAGGGAAGGTGTTTATCATGTTATCGCTCTAATTCTTGCTGAATGTGTCATTGTTTTTTTCAGCACACAAACATTCATTAAGAGATATAAGTCACAGTAAATGTAGTATTACGTTATACATAACCTCCCCGCCACTGCCAGCCTGCATTTCGGACGGTAAATCATCCCACCACATCTGTAGGGAATGAACACTGATATTATATGTTATATTGTCTGATATGAGCCGAGTCAGTTCGAGGCAAAACACTTCAGACATTTCCCAGGTCAGACTGAGTCATAAGAAGTCGGGGTTGACTAAAGCCCAACAGAACTGAGTCATAATAACAAAGTCACATGCTTGACAACATCTGAGGAGCAGGTAAGAGATTTGAAACACTTAGGATGCGGGAACGATTCAGTTCAGCTGAATTCAGTCGTGTCTGCAGTTCACGGTGGTGTGTTTTCAAGTAGTTCTCCTGTAGTTCTGATCGGTATGAAAGATTGTTCTTCTAGTTTGTGCACAGTTTGCTTTGTCTTGAGTTTGACAGCGATGCCTATCTGTAACATTCCCAGTCAAGTTCATCTCATGGTATCTCCTCTGATTGAGCAGAATTTCAGGGACACGTCTCCACTTAAAATGTTGCATCCTAATTAGAGATTACATGAACCCTCAGCCAAAATACACTGTCTACATATAATTAGACAGTGTACAGTGAAGATACACAGAGGGAGTGCATTTCGGTTACAACTGAGCTGAGTGAAATTACAGCAACAGGATAAAGACGTTACAGCAACGTTACTATTCATTATCAGCCAAAAAGGAAATGGCATAAATAAACAGGAAGCAAACAGGAAGCATCAGTGTCTCTCCAACAGCCTCTGAGGCACAGTCATGCATTGTGAGGATGATCTGCCAACCTATCTTCTTTCAATCTAAACCGTCACCTCTCATACAGGTTTCTGAATTAAGAATTAAATTACTACTACTTCCAGGGAATTACAGCTAAAAGTAGTACAAAAAGTACAATACAGTATAATATAATCAGGTATTTGAAGTGTGTTTGTGTTTCAGGATGGTTTGGGGTGCGCCCTATTCTATTATAGTCCTTGAGTTTATTCCAGGCCTCCTCACAAACCATTGCTCTCCTTATTGTTATCACAGTTTTCATTCTGCAGAAGTTACAATGGTTTCACACAACAGCACTCACTCAATCTGACTCACCACACAGAAAGTGTTTTAGCACTATTTATAGCAACTATTACAATACAGAAAGGTTTTTTTTCAGTGTGTGCATCCTGAATAACTATGTGTTCACCTCTTAAGTGTGCACACAGTATGTATATAATGTATGTCTTCATGTTTGTTTGCATGACTTTTTCTTTTCAGCCACCAAGGCTACAGTTTATGTCTTCTGTTTGCAGCCGATTATAGTCCATCCAGGCCGGGCATGGTGCTGTCTGTTAAGACTACAGTGCCCTCAAATTAGCAGCTCTACCTCTTTAAACTACAGGGATGGAGCCTAAACATACCTTGTCGAGGCAGTCAGCAGGCACCTTGTGTGATCTCCTCCAGTTCTTACAGGAAATCTCTTCACTCATACTTCATCATCAGAGGGAGATGAAAACCTGAAGGGACTTTTTCTAGTGGGGTAAAGAGCAGAGTATTTTGAGGAAGTGTGCAGTAAGACTTTCTCATCCTTTTTTGACAATGATATTGACATTTAAGGCGAGACGTTAGAGGTCTTACAGATTTATCTGCTGGCAGAGAGTTTTTGGCTGATAATCTAGACATGTAATATGTCTTTAGCACTAGGTTATTTATGTTCCAATCATATGAAATTTTGCAAATTTGCTAAGTGCACACGTGGTGATTTGCATGCGTGTGTGGTTGCATGCATGTACGTACTGTCTATGTGCGTGTGAGTGTGCGTGCTGCAGTGCAGAAAGGTCACTACATCCTGAAACTGATGAATACTTTCCGCTTGTTTGCTGGTTGTTGAACAGGCTTCTGGGAAAGTGCTTGAACAGCACTTCCTTGGCAAGGTCAAGATTTTCTGTGTGTTTACGTGAGTGCTGAGGGAGGAGTATTTTACACTTCACGGCACATGAGCCACTCAGAATTATAACTTATTCATAACCCAGCGATCAAGGCGCTGTGGGTGAGAGGTCTCTGCCTTCCAGTTGCTTTTGATAGATACGTATCTTCAAACTGTCAGATCTTTGTTACTGCAGCTCTCCATGTGCCTGTGGAGTCACCGTCATAGATATTTATCATCACCAACACTGACAGATCATGGAGTCTTATGCCTCTTTCATGAATCCTCCATGATGCTGAGTTTTACTGATGATACAGTAGATATGCTACTAGATGAAAGCTGGCCAGCAGTAATGTGGTTCTGCATCTGATCTGGACCTGCTCATTCCCACACTGCTCTCTTGTCCTGTCATGACAGAAACCAAGCCTGCCACACAGGATTATATGCATGTAGTGAGGGCCTGAAGCCAACTTACACACAGTTTTCCAATCCTTCATTCAGCGAGCCAACATGAACAGTCTCCTTGCTGCTATGAGACAAACTTTCTCTCATGGAATTTACAAAAAATACAACCCACGGGCCAACAGCCAGCCATGTGGACTATAAGTTTGGTTATGAAAACATGTTGGCCAAGCAGACTGTATGCTCAATAAAGTTTCTACTAATGAAGCATAACATCAGTTTGAGCCGAACCCTTTCAAAGTCCCAGACAAAGCAGTGGATACGAGGCATATGTGGGTCAGTCAGTTGGCCGTTAGTTAGAGGAGGCCGCTGAGTAGTAAATCTAGAGTAATTGGGCTGAGATATCAGCAAAGGCTCTGGTAGCATGCCAAGGTGCTGAGGTAATGAGTGCTGGCCACTGTAGTCTGTTGTAGATGGTGGAAGTGAATGAGGACTGAAGGTGGCTGAAAGATCTAAAGCACAGTTGACCCAGATTGGTCTATAAAGGGGAGGTTAGACACAGCCGACACAGAGTTTGCAACAATTCCATTCATGGACATGAATTTAAAAATTGTGAGAGATGATGGAAATGCTTTTGTTTCTCTATAATGGGCATGAGTTCGTCCCTGTGGATCACCCACCCAGATCGGATGACCCCCCCAGTTGATCTGGGCTGGGAGGACTCCATTAGCTCATTTTCATTAACTCACAGATCCTGAACCAGAAACCTCAAACCAAGGCAATCTGTTCCCTAAGCCGCTGCGCCTGGTCTGGTCTGGTCATGCATCTGGACCAGCCAGGAGGAAGGCCCTCAAAACCAAAACCACATAAGAGGCTGGTTCACCATCTTCAGGGCCACACAGCTACTCAAACAAGATGTGGACAGTGGGGAAATAACAGGCCACTAATTTCTCTCTGTATCTCCAAGAATCAGGAAAGTAAAAACAAACCAAGAGATATGAAACTAGTATGAAACCAGTAAGAGTTGGGCAGGACCAAACATATCCCTCTTTCATAAAAGAATGCAAGCAGCTGAGCTCTAGGTGAAGTGAGGGAGAATGAAGCAATGTAGCTTGAATAATACTACTACATACACCACCCACAAACTGGGAAAATATCACACCCTCAACTCTCAATTTTCCAATCAACTTCCTATTAATATTCAAGGACAGGCTTCAATCTGAGTGCTTCATCGAGACTCTGTTCTGGCATGACAGTGAGAGTGTAAAATGTAAGAACAGCAGGCAAGCCATAACATTAGCCGGACTAGAGACACCCATGCCCTGCAGCGAAAATCGTAAATTCTCATCCCAGCTCATTTGTATCTACTGCACAACAACAGATCAACACCAAGCTCTCTTTGCCCCCACCAGTCTGAAAGGCAGACTTGGGAACCTGTGAAACCCAAACCATGTCTACCATCACAGGTGGAGACAGAACAAAGCCTTTCAAACAAAAAAAAAAGATGTGAGAGAACTTACACACAACACTAATGAGTTGTACATTATGGCTCCCTTTGAATGTCACACCTCAACCTGCAGCCTTAGGGAGGCAAACAGCCACCTGCTTTCACAGTATGCCTCATGCTACAGACAGAGGGTGAGACAGTGAGTCATGCAAAACATATAAAGTACCAAACAGAAGAAGTACAAAGATGAGTTCAGTTTCTTTGGTTCACATGAAGCTTTCTCGATCCTCCCAGATATTATGAAAGAACTCGAGCTGCTCTCTTTCTTGCTAACCATAACCATGTGAGCCACTGCTTTTGTAGCCCTCCATAAACAGCGAATGAAAGAGGAGAAAATGTTTCCCATGGATAGGCATTTACCACAACTTGTGTCTCATAACTTCAGCCAGTGAGTGATGGCGGCCATCAAATGCATGTTTAGTGCTCCACAGTTAGTTTAGATTTATTTTACAGACCCAGATTAAACACTATGAAGCAATTCAAGCTGTAAAAAGCCATTAAATGTTATTCCCAGACTGTGTACGAAAAGTGAAGAAATGCCAGCAGTTCTAGCTTTCAAATACAAGCAGGGGGCCTGAGATTTTGATGACAATATGAGGCCCCAAAATGTAAACAGCAAGTAAACAGTGACAAGCCCTCAAACAGTGTGCTGAAACAATACAGCCCACTTTACTGACGCACAAACATGAAAACAAATACTCACCCATACACTGTGAAAGGTACCAGCCTGTGCTCACTCGTCCGGGATATAATTGCATCAAAACGCATGACTTCCCCAGAGAAAAGTATCAGCCAAGCTCGTTTGTGTGTGCATGTGTTTGTGTGTGCATGCGCCAAAAAGCCTGAATAAAAAAAATAAAAAACAGCCCTCTTCATCTGGCGTGACTCAACTCAACAAAGGCTGCACAAAGACGTGCCGACACTGGCCCCCTCAGTTACTCTCAAAGACGTGTCACCGTTGGCCCAGAATGCACTCCCTCATTCTTGAAGACAGGCCACTGTGGCCCCTAACCTATTCAATCTGTGCAACACCCCAGCCCCTCACTCCCCACGCTGACTCTGTAGTGGCCCTACAGTTTGTGACGCACAAAGCCCCTCAGTGACCCTCACATTTCACTTACACAAAGACAGGAATGACATGGCCTCCCTCCTCACTTCTTCAGGTTTCTCGTATGTTTCTAAAAAGATGATGGATGCACACACAAACTTTTCCTTTCTTCTTTTTCTTAAGAACTCCACAGATTTACAGTGATGTTGATGACATCCATTTTTAGATTGGTTTAGATTTTTGCCTGCCAGGCAGCTACTGGTTTCCATTAATTCACCTATAAGATAAAAACTAATTCTACTAATTCTACTCATAAATTACTGAACTTCTTCCTAGACTCACCACTTTCTGATGTTCAAAATACATATGCACAGGATGAAATCAATCACAGAAGAGGCAGAGATACCAATTATTCGACTGTCTTGTATAAACCTCAATAGATCAATTTGACATACAGCCACTAAGAAGCACAACTTGTTTTTTCACTACTGACAAAAATCTCACTTTGCTATCACTTTCACATTTCTCCATCCAATGACACGTAACAAGTTTGCACTTGTTATCTGTGGGTTGTCATAACTCATTCTAGGAAAAGGAGGCAGGTTAGGGCAATCACACTAAAGTCAATTACAGCATAACTGCATCATTAAATAACACCTGGAATCTATTGAACATTAAAAACTGGTGATTTGTTACAGTGTAAAAGTTTTTGAGGGTAGATTATTCATGAAAAGCACTTTCTGAAAGACAGCGGTTATTCTGTCCTCTCATCATTTCGATATAGTTTGTCCTTGAACTCAGCTAGAATATACACTGAACATTTTCCTGGTTTTGTTTAGTATATGATGTAGCACCACTTCCCCCTCTCAGTGCAGTGTGTATCAGGCAGAGGGCTTCATGGGTGGCTCTCACATGAGATGGACCTCCTCCCTGCACTTCGAGGACAAGGGGTTGTGGTGGAAAGAGAAAGGGAGGGCGAGGGCTGCTGTGTGGACATGTATGAAAGACAGATTAAGAAATAAAAACAATAAAAAAGAGCTGCATAATAAGTATGTCAGCTTATTGTGGAGGTGATTTTTCTAATAGGCGCTGTGCTGTGATGTCCAACTGCTGCCAGATGTTGTACCTGAACACACAAAGTGGTCACTTCCCACTTCCCCCCAAAAATGTTCAAATATCACCACTGAAATTGTCTCCAGCTGGCTGCTTCAGCATTATCTCTATAGGGATGAAGAATCAATAAAGCATGCAAACTTCAACTCCTTAGCCAATAAGCACTGCTATGCAATATCAATCTTGATTCTGCTAAACTTCATGCATTGTGTGTGTGTGTGTGTGTGTGTGTGGCTGTAAATCCAAAAACAGTTTAATTAGTGACACTTTCAGCAACTTGGTTCATATCTGCCCAACCTTAAACAGCTACATTATGTTTCCTTGTTGCATCTACTTACTGGAAGTGTGGAGATTCTCTAGGCGCAAGGTGAAGAAGCTGTCCTTTGTTTTTGACACGCTGGTTCTTTTCCCGGGGCAGCCCAGCTTTCCAAACACTCATTCACTGAGTCTCCTTTCTTCAGGACGTTATTCTCTTTCCTTCTCCCTCTCACATTAAGCCGTCCCACCACCATCTGACGTCTTCCTTTCTCTTCTCCTTTCTCTCCTCCCTCTCCAAGTGTCCCCTCCCCCACTCCGTTTGTGAGGGAGACTGAAGAAGAAAAGTTGCAGAGATGACGAAGAAGATGATGACGAGTTCCCATAAACTCCTCCAAAAATATGCGTTGAGACAGATTTATTCACGCTTCTTCTTTTTCAGCTTTTTCTTTGTCTGTGTAATGCAATTCAACGTCTGGGTGTTTGGGAAATAAATGACAAGTTCTCCCTTTTTCTGTAGAATAGACTTTTTGAGCTACCGCTGCTCTAAATCGGATCAACGCATTTTCTCGTACCTCTTTGGCATAAGAAGAAGAATAGACTCAGAGATATTTAAATATACTGAAATATCTAGAATTATACAGTTTAAAATACACACGGTGCTTTAACATGTAGCCTACATATCATCCATCATTGTCAAACATAAATCCTGCATGCTGTATATTCTGTATTTAGACATGTATACAGTACATGCATATAGCTACTGTACATAACCACACACTTCATGTATATAAAGGAATCTATTACATTACCCATTCAATATTTATTCATTTGCACTATTTGCATTGTTTACAATTACAGAAACACTTGACTTCTATATAGACCTTGTATGTTGTTGGTCATTGTTACTTTATACATATTTCTATAAACACAAATATTTTTTCACTTATGTAGCCTACATATAGTTGTGTGTTAGCTATGTTTATATTTTCCTATCTTTGTTAAGTTTTGTTGTCTTTGTTTTTAGCTGTATGTCTTTTTCTATCTTCCTGTAAATTGTTCTGTGTGTAAGTACATTGAGAGCAACTTAAACTGGAGTCAAAGTGCTTGTATTTTTATTCTGATTCTGATATAATAGTGACTCAATACAAACAATTAACATGTTTACCTGTCAAACTATTAACAATAGGGTGCAACAAAACATATTAATACTTGATAATAATTGAGTGTTATTTGTAATGTGCATAATTAAACAGCATATACTGTATCATTTTTAGTGAAAGCTTTTCTGCCTCAAATTGAGTCAGTATTTCCCTGTATTATACTGACTGGTTTACAACAAGTGTTGATTATTGCCAGAGCTGTAGACTTGACACTAGGACTCGAGTTAGGCTTCAGTCACAAAAATGAGGACTTCATACTTGCCTATGACTTGACCCGCCAATGACTTTGCTTGAGTCTTGAAAGCAAAAAACTTAAAATATCAAGTTTTGACCTGATAGAATCCCAGAACAATGGTGGAAATGGTGGCTCTGCATAACTGCACTTGAGTATTGAATTATTATGATTATTCATTAGAAGGACTTGGTCTTAGTTATATTAATAAAAAGGAAAATGTCCAAAAGCTGTCATTTGTAAGGGCAAAATGTATCATTCTGAGTGTTTTATGGTATTTTATTATTTTCCTGTGTTATAGTTTTATCTGACTAACACATTGGTATTTTGGTAGATTTGATTTTGAACAACAGTCTGCCCTGTGTCCTTCAAGGGGCGACAGGAGAACAGTCTGTCTTGTATTGATGCTTGGATGATGTTTGTTAGCGTGAGGCACAGATGCTTAGGCCAAGGCCAGACAGTATTATGTCTCCCTTACCTAGTTGTTATGATGCCATTATAAATATGTGACTGTTTCCGACCTTCGGGGTCAGACTCATCGTAACCAGCTCGTGTGTATGATCTCTCTTTCAGCTGAAATAGATTGACTCTGTGATCGTCCTTATCTGTTGACTCCTAACCTGTTACTTATTTACTTATTGTATTTTTGCTCCTTATTTGTTGCTCTTTATTATTTTGCTTAATTAAACCTACAAAAGACAACTGTTTGTTGAATCATCATTTTATTTGTTCACTTCTCCACAAGGGAAATCAGAATTTCCACCACATCATTTTAATGGTCAGTATTCACATACCTGAAAGACCTACAACTGACTTGCAATTTGCTTATGAGGATTTGTGGTTAAAAGAATAGTTCAACATTTCGAGAAATACACCTATTTGCTTTCTTGCTAAGAGTTATATGAGAAGATTGATATCACTCTCATGTCTGTAGGCTAAACACGAAGCTACAGGCAGCAGCTGGTTACCTTAGCTTAGCTTAGCACAAAGACTGGAAACAGGTGGAAACAGTCTGGCTCTGTATAAAACAAAATCTGCCAAGAAATCTGTTTGTATTTTAGGATATTGTTGGGTAATGTCTAACTGTTGTCATATTGTCTCACTTTACGTCTCTACCTCTATTCTGTGTTTAAATGCACTCTGCAATAAGAAAAAAAAAAAAAAGAAAAAATAGTCTGGCACACAACGTGTTGCTTTAACACTTTGGCTTTTGTACAGATTAAACAAACAGGATATAACATGTATATTAGCAAGCTTTAGAGGTGGTTGTTACCCTTAGACAGAGCCAGGCTGTTTCCAGGCTTTGTGCTAAACTAAGCTATCTGTATGATGGCTGTAGCTTAATATTTACCATACAGACATTAGAGTGGTATCAATCATCTCATCGAACTCTTTAATCATCAAAAATCACCATCAAAATGTGGAACTATATATCTAAAGGAATTGAGATTTGACTTGAGATTGCTTTAGGAATGCCTGAGACTTAACTTTGACTTGACAGCTCTGATTATTGGTTGTGGAATCATATAGTTGTTTTCTTCATTGAAGCCTCCAGAAAAGATTTCCGATCATAAGCTTCCCTCTGCAGGCTGTGCCTCCTCCTGTTCTTTCCTCCCTTTTCACTCAGGGAGCTGAGCTAGAGACATAAAACCACAGTTATTACAATGTGGTCCGTGGAACTGTGACAACTCAGGGAAGACTGTCACACATGTACACTGGCAAATACACTGCATCAGAGAACAGTGAATAACGCTGGGCCCCAACTGCATGTTTTGAAGGACCGTGTGGCTTGTAAACAATGTTAAATGGTGACGGTGATAAATTGCTAGAGGAAGTCCATATAGATTCATGTAGGCCTTGCACAATTCTGTTTAGAGTCACTTGAGTCTCAACATAGCAGGTATCAAAGGTATCATTTACAGACAAGTTTGGAAAAACAGGTTCATGCTTTTTTGTTTTAAAAATACATCAGATTGTCTTGATTTATCTCCTGATATCACTCTCAAATCATCAGGTAACTAACCATGAAGCATCACTTAATCTGGTCCACATACTGTAGCTGAGGATATAGGACCCCTGAGGAAATCTGACTCACCTGTAAAACAAAGGTAAAAACTCCATTGCGTTTAAATAAATCTTAAGCACCTGCTTCTTCACCCTGCACTCTCCTCTGTTTAATTCTGTAAATTTTTTTATCCTTTAAATTTATGTTTTAAATTCCCTCATTTCTTGTATTTTATGCCTCATGAAAAGCACTGCAAACTGCCTTTGTGCATGAAATGTCCTATATTTAGCCTTGCTTGGGTATCATTTAAAGCATGGCAACAGATATATTTTACTTGCTGCATTCAAAGACCTAGGTTCAGCTTTTATGAGATGCCTCTTACCCGAATTTCTATGAGAAGAGGAAGTAATCTGTTGGAGGGATCCCCAAGCCTTGTCTTTATGAGGTCTTGCACATGTTCAGCTTCATGTCTTCAGTCTCTTTGTTTAGATATTCCAACAGAGAATATACATCCAAATCCAATAAACATGTTTCAGCCAATGGAGGCGATGTGATGTTGGGAAGACACACTGTACTGTGAGTAAAAGCAGTTTGTGTGCTACTCAGTACCAGACACCCATATTTCCTTGATGCAATTTTCAGCAAAAATTTCTAAAATATCACTGCTTCAGTCAGCTTGTTTTATGATTATTTAGACGTTTCCTCCTTTTCAGAAAATTCCATCACATGCATCTGTTTATTAAACACATGTTATGTATGTGGATGGACAAAACTGCATAAATATTTTCATAATACACTCCAATATCCCTGCAGTAAATAACAGTTTGGTGAAGCTCATCCTGTAAAGTTGTTGTTGAGACTATCAGTAATGATGGTAAGCAAAGATCCAATAAAGTGTCAGCACTGGTGAGGGTCTACAATTCACTTTTAATGTGTTTGACATGCGTCGTCATCATGATTTTTTAGGCTTCCCCCCATATTTTGCAGTGTTTGTGACTGTGCAACTCAAACACCACATTGGTTTTTACTGCATTCTCATTGCATGCTGGTCTTGTTATTCTCAACAAGCCATATACAAAACCTAAAAAAACAAAAACAAACCAGCAACTCCTCTTCCCAGCCTGTTAACACCAGCTCTCATTTCCTCTCTGGGATGCTACAGTGGGAGTTTGTTAAGTGCAGGCCTTCACGCCGCCCTCCTGACATTCTTCCCAGCCTCAAACTTCATACTCTACAGTTTGTCTCCTCGCTCACACGGCGCCTCACTTCTCCGCTGCGACAGAGCCACTGTGTCATTTGGTTGAGCCCTGCCTTCAGGACTTCCTCTCTCCACACCAGATCTGTCTGTGTGTGTGTGTCGTCCCGGTGAGAACACTGTGGGAGGCAGAAAAGTCTGTAAATAGACAAGTGTGGTCAACACAGTGCTCCGGTCTCAAGGGCAGGAGGATGTTCTTAGCTGTAGGGCAACTCCATGGGAAATGCAGACAGGACTTATGGGGACACTGGGAGAGATGACTTGAATTGATGGTTAGTGGCTGAGGGGAGGAAGTTACGCTCTGTGCAGAAATGATGCCATGATGCCATTCCTGGAGCATGTGTGTACAGATATGTATGTGTGTGTGTGTGTGTGTGTGTGTGTGTGTGTGTGTGTGTGTGTGTGTGTAAATAAGGGATGGTATAATTGTGTTAATTGCAGTAGGGCTTTAAATATATAGCTGCACTGATTCTAAAACCACCAATAGATGAATCATGTCAGAATTTTAAAACAAAGATGTAAGTGGTGGACTGAACAAAAAGAAGTGGTCAAGGGCTTTGTATTTTGATTGTATGGGTGAACAAAGTAGTTAAAAGATGTAATGTCTTATTTTTGGAATATAATAATTGTGGGTGTACATGGGAGTTATCAGGTAATATTAAGGCCATATTAAGAAATCATATATATTTATAGAATATGCTTATTGAGTTTTCAGAATATAAAACAAAAAAACTGAACACTCATGAACATTCTTGTGTTACACATGCAAACTTTAGCAGATGCCTAAAACCTTGCATATAAACAAATATATCATATTGTATAAAGCGGTGGTTCACAGCCTCCACTGGGTCACAAAGTAAATCTGAGCTGTGTGTCAAGATGATTAATGGGATAGGAAAAGAAAAACAAAGTAGAAGTTTGGCTACAAAATGTGTTCATTTGTTTCAACTTTCTCTAATCTTTCACACAAAATCACAATTTTTTTTTCGTCAAGGATTGGTCAGTGTTAGTAGTTTTAACTCTTTTACCTCTTTGAACTTTGACCAATTATTCAACTGACACAATCTGAAAACTCTTTGGTGGAACTACTAGAAGTCATAGATATCTGAAACTTGTGACCAGGGTTCACAAGAAGATGCTGCTTTATTTTAAGGGGTCACAAGCCAAAAAGGTTGGGGACCATGGGTATGAAGGAGAAGGATAAAAATACATGTGAGAGAACACATCTGTTGTGTTATACACACTAGTAGAGATATGTCCAATTATATATATATATATATATATGTGCCATCACCTTCCCTAATCAACATCAATGAGATGGTGGTGAAGTCGAAAAAGGCCACAGCCTTCACTTGGTTAGCTGTGATCTTTAAGACCATCAATCTAGTTTTCCTGGTTCAGATGAGGCCTGTGAAGTACTCTCACCTGATGCATATTGATGATGAAAGTATTAATCTAACTGCCACAATGTTTCTGATATTTGTGAGCCCAGTTTGTCTTCTCATTGCACTTCAGTGTGATCTAAGGTAGGAAATGCGGCTACATGGATTATCTTTTATAAATAGCATATTAATATGAGGGGTTGTTGTTTAAACATTTTTCTTTCTGGCTACTCTGTGGGGCTCCAAGAGATGATGAAAAAAAAAGTTTTCACAACATTTCAGACCTGCTGATACCTGAAGAAGTTAGACTGAGGAAACATACAGTTAAACTGGTTCCATCTTGACTGTCTATCACTTGATTCAAGGCCTTTACTGTACACTAGGTGAAGCTTTACCTTGATAGCATGGATGAGTTACACCAAACGACAAAACAGATTCATTTTCATCCAATTTTGGAAAACCTAAATAGAACTTTATTTTCCTTTTAAAATACCTTGAGCTCATGTTGTTCTCACACACACACATATACTGCCAGTCCTTGAAGAAAGAATCCAGTTAATTAGGGGTTGAAATGCCTCAGTCCGGTGAAGTAAACATAAACATACAGTAGGCAGCGGTGTGGTCAGAGTCCTGGCATTTGGAAAAAGAGGAGAATCCATCATTTAAGTTTTTGTTTTTGGGGATTTCCGAGCAGTATACAGTTTGATGTTGGACATGAGGTCACACCAGGACACACATGAGACAGAAATAAGTTATGACATAAAGGTGACACAAGACTTTGGACCACAAAAACACAGCAAAGAAGAACATAACATCTGAATTAAGTTACCCAAACACAGCACACAGACCCTGCTGGGACAAGCCAAGCATGAGTAAAGTCATGACTTTCTAAGAAAGAAAATGCTCTGATGTCTCATTTCCACCATGATGGAAAAACAAAAACAGCCGGGCTATTCAATCTGTGTCTGACTCATGAGTGTGCGCACAAATACGTAAACCAGAGATCATCTTATATGGTGATTTTGAAAAGTACTTTGCCTCACTATTAGCTTTACAAATATTTGCTTATCCAAATTTTATTTATCTGACAAACCCTCTTCTACTAATCTCAACATTTTAACAACCTGCACACAAAAGGGATGAACTAAAACGCTGCAGCATCTCCTGACTCATTTCCTGTAAAATCACATTAAGCATTAAAAGCTAGCACAAACTGTTTTGCCAAAATAAACACAACTCTTGGATGCAGGTGACTTTACGAATTGTGCTTGGACAACATGTCTGCAGTTGCTAACAAACAAAAGACACCAGCTAACTTGGTCTGATATTTGAAGAGGGTCATTCCTCAGGCATGCTTTTCATAATCCCACAGCTGTTTATTTTATGTGATTTAAAATACAGAACATGTATTAAATAAAAGGATATAAAGAGAGCAATCTTTTATTCAAGGATCAGCTGCTCATAGTTACTTAATCTTCATGCGATATATTCAAGTCCAGGATTTTATTGGACTCATCATAATGACAGGGGGAATAAAAACAACATAAAGTGTCTTTGTAAGGTGTCGGGCCAACACGAGCCTGCAGAACTGCTTCGGAGCTCAAAAGAGATGAACAACGTTCTTCCAAAAGATGTTCCCTCATTTGGTGTTTTGACGTTGGAGATGCAGAGCGCTCAGTCCAAAATGTCCCATAGCAATTTCAACTGGATTGAGATCTGGTGACTGCAAAGGACTAACCATTCAAACCATTCAGTGACCTCTTGTATAGAAGCATGATTTGTTATGTTTCTCCACTCATTTTTTCAGGTTTCATGTTTCTTATCTCAAACTTCTTAGTACATGTTGCCAGAAACCAGATGGCATCTACTTCCTCCTCAATTGACAGTCTCCTTAATGCATTGAACAATAAGTTGGCAGTACGGCCCGTCAGGTCCTCCAGCACGAGTCTGTTAGTTGTTCCAAAGTGCAGGACTAAAACCTCTGGTGAGGCAGCTTTTAGCTTTTATGCTCGGAGCCGCTGGAACAGTCTGCCTGAGGATCTGAGGGCAGCTGGAAGTGTGAACATTTTAAACGGAAACTTAAAACCTACCTCTTCAGCCTGGCTTTTGATTAAGAATGTTTTATAGACATCACTTGCTTTATTTTACTTAAATCCTACTTTAATGTATTTCTGTGGTAAAATCTTATACCATTCATTTTATCCATTATTTTATTATTTTATTGTTATTGGGTTTTTTGGGGTTTTTTTGTTTTTTGTTTTTAATCTGTTTTATCTAGCTTTTAGTCTAGCTTTTATTTAACTCTATTTATTTTCTTAATTTCTCTTTATTATTGTTTTTATTATTATAGCTATTTAAGTCTTATATGTGTTTTTTTTCTTTTTTTATTGTGTGTGTGTGCATTGGTCTCAAAATTCTTAAATTATTTTTTTGGTTCCTGTGGTTTTTATGTTATACACTTGTTTCTGTCTTATTGTTGTTTTTACGGTCCACACTTGTTCTGTCTTTTTGTCGTATCATCTGTGAAGCACTTTGAATTGCACTTACCTGTATGAAAGGTGCTATACAAATAAAGTTTGATTGATTGATTGTCTGTACAAAAGAGAGAAAAGCATTTACTGAAGAAAGAGTACAATCATGCCCTCTTGTGTCTCAAAGTAGTATTATATTGTATATGTTTTAACTACCTTCTTTTTGTTAGTACATTTTTTAAATATTCAAAACCCTAACAAGAAGTGGGTCATGATGCAACCAGATGCAATTTCTTACAACCAGTGTGTTTATGCAACATAAGAGAGATGAGAAACTAGCCTTCAAAGACTACAGCAAGTTTATCCTCTCTTTCTCTCTCACTCACTCAATGTCTCACTCCCTATTTATCTTTCTGTGGCCTGCAAATCCACAAAGAATGGACGGTTTCAGCAGAATGTCTTCTTCAGCATGAGCTGTGATTGGACCAGAGGAAGGGGTGGAGGTAAACTGGGGGCTGCAGTGGCACAGAGAGTCCCTCTATAACAGCTGGTGTGTGTCATTTGTCTTTTGTTTGTTAGCAATTGTTTGTTCAGTGTTTTAGTTCACCCCTTGTGTGTGCAGGTTGTTAAAACGGCCAGAAAAATGAATGATATATGGTTGCACACCAAAGAAAATAGGTAAAATCATCAATAATCAACATATAAATACAACATTACCATAACTTGCAATGAACTTTACAATGCAAAAACAACATAATCTCATGTCAAGAATAACAATTTGGGGTGTTACACCAACTCTCTGTTCTATTTCTGTTGCCACCTGGCCAAAAGAGCATATGTCCAACACTTTATCAGTTTGTCGGGAGTCAATAGTTAACCGCAACTTTATCAGTGTCAGACCAGGACATTTCAAAAGTGTTTCCCCACAGAAAGATCCAGGCCTGCAAACTTGCAATTTTGTGCACCCTCTTCCTCCACCCTCATGCCTCAAATCTGGCCTTTTTTTACCAGCCAGCCTGGCTCCCAATCCTCACCCCTTCAACCATTCCAGCTCAGCCTGCAAGAACTAGTTGTGGCTGCAAAGAGAAAATGCCACTCAGTACAGCTGCTGGTCAACGCCTGATACTCCAACTGGAATAGCTGAAGTCACTCAGAGGAAATGGGATAAGGTAGAAATACAACATGCAAATAGATTTCATAGAACTGAATCTATGGTGTCACCTCACAAGGCCCCATATGTAGTAACTCTTGATGTGGTTTCTGTGACGACAAGAGAAGGAGAAAGAGAGGAAAAGTTCGAAATCATGTATCCAAAAGAAAGTGATCACTGGAAGAAAAGATCCCTCTATAAAAACTATACAGGGTTGTGGTTCAGCGTGCACTCGGAATTTGGAGTCTCTTTGACTGTGGAGATCTGCTGCCTGACTCAGCACTTCAGTGACACTTGACACATTAGAGCTATTTCTGCTCTAACACATAAATACACATGCACACCCATGTGCACCACACATTTATACACTCGTGCCTGAGGAAAGAAGTTCCTCCAGAAGATTCCTTTTGGTGCTGCTTTTGCAAGTGAAACGGTTACATCTTATAGTAAATAGACCAGAATCAGAATCAGAATCAGAATCGGATTTATTGCCAAGTACAATTTGAAAAAACTGTACAATAATATGAAAATGAAGAGCTGCAGTGTGTCTTGGGGCTTACGTTAATATAACGTGTTGTGCCCTTTGAGGTTGGGGGCGGGTTTATGGTAGTATTAGAGTCAGAGTCACAGGGGGGTCCTGGGCCTTGTTAATGAGACCAGCTGCAGACGGGAAGGAACTGTTCTTATGGCGTGAGGTTTTGGTCCTGATGGACCGCAGCGTCCTGCCGGAAGGGAGTGTTTCAAAGAGTTTGTGACCAGGGTGGGAGGGGTCAGCCACAATCTTTCCTGCACGCCTCAGGGACCTGGCGGCATACAGGTCCTCGAGGGAAGGTAGATTGCAGGCAATCACCTTCTCTGCAGAGCAAATGATACGCTGCAGTCTGCCCTTGTCCTTGGCAGTGGCAACAAAGTACCAGCTGGTGATGGAGGAGGTGAGGATGGACTCAGTGATGGTGGTGTAGAAGTGCACTATCATTGTCTTTGGCAGGTTGAATTTCTTCAGCTGCCGCAGGAAGTACATCCTCTGTTGGGCTTTCTTGGTGAGGGAGCTGATGTTCAAACTAAGCTAACCATCGCCTGGCTCTAGCTTCATATTTAACAGACAGATACGAGAGTGTTATCTAACTCTCTAAATCTTGAACTATTCTTTTAACCTGTTACTGCAAAATCCCGTTTTCCCCTTTTATTTTCCAATTGCAGCTTTAAGGTTGGGGAAATCATCTGGTCCCAGCTCTTCATTGAAGATATATGACGTTTACACTAAGTGACATATCCAAAACAATATGGCTGCACCATTCATCAAATGGAAATATTCCAAAAGTCATTGTGTACACATTAAATTCACTATTTGAAATCTTTGTAAACTTTGGTATCTCCACTAGAATTTTAAATAAACTCCTTTGGGTTTGAACAATGCTTTGCTGCACAGCATGAGTTTGTAACGACTAACCTGTGAGAAGAATTTACTATAAAATGGAGAATATATTTTCAAACTAGTGCCAGAATCCATTTTTGGGACATCTAACACTTTTATGTAATGCAGTAAACACAGTACGTTTATGTCAGCAGAGGGGAACGTGATCTGTGCAACTCCAATACAAACTGATGAAATCCTACAGTGAACTATAGATTAGAAACGTTTTTCTGAACTTTGACTCTGTTGATAAACACCTTAGGGAGCCCTATCTGTAACAGTCCCCCTGAAACTGGATAGACCCAGAGCTGACAGAACTACACACCACCACTCTACTGAAGGTCAATATCCCTGTATGTGTGTGTGTGTGTGTGTGTGTGTGTGTGTGTGTATTTGTACATGTTTTAATACGTGTCTGTGTGAAGCACATGGAAAAAATAAGGACAGCAATGAAGACTGTGGCCGGTAATGGAGGTGTTACTGGTTAACCTGGAGTTATACTGGTTTCTGTCATACAAGACAAAATGGTCCAAAAGGGCTCTGGTTCAAGAAAACATATCTGTCAAGAGCTGCAACTAACAATTATTATAACAATTATTTTCATTATTGACTAATCCGTTGATTATTTTCTTAATTAATCACTTAATCACCTGGTCTAAAAGACATCAGAAAAAAAGCTGAAAATGTCCTAGGGCCTAAAGTGATAAAGTGATATAGATTCTCACAATGGAGAAGCTGTAACCATCTAATTTTTGGCATTTTTGCTTGAAAACAATTAATTGATTATAAAATTAGTTGATGATGAATCGTTGCATGTGCCATAGCTTCTTTGCACGGCCTAATATTAAAATATAAGAGTTTTACAAAACACAAACCACAAATATTTCTGTTCTGTTCTGGGGATCTTTAAAACTGGATTCAGAGCCATGTAAAACCATTAAAAACCATTTTAACCATTCAAACCCATTGAGCTTTGAGTCAGACTATGTTGCACAATTTCCAGACAAACGTGTCAATTAAACATGAATTTGGCACCAACATGAAATCCTCCCATATTCACCCAGCCGTATAAAACGGGTGAGGAACAACTCTCGGCACTCTTCGGGCCAAAAGAGGGGTTCACTGTTACCAAGTGCTTAGTGCTGCAACTGCAACTGCTGCTGCAACTGAAACTGGGAAAAAAGAGGTGGCACCTGGCAAGAAGGTAAGATAACCTCTTTGCAGACGTGTATATTACTTCTATGTTATTCTGCAGAGAGGAAGAGATTTTGTTGATGCAGCATGCAGGGCTTTAACATCATGTAATGCAATTCCATACTGTGGGTTATAGTTGTCCTATTGGTTGATGGACTGTGGTGTTGTAAGGAAAATGTTGTCAGTGCAGGTTTTATGTGTGTGTGTGCATGTGATTTGTGAAAGAGCCAGACTAAAGCAGTCACCAATGGAGAATCTCAAGCTAAAAACTGCTTTTATCTTTGCACCTGTGTACCTGAACTGCAGCTTCTCTCACATAAACATATACAGACACATGGACATTTGTCTCTTTATCCACTGCAAACTGTGACATATACTGCAACTGTATGACATCCCATTTCTGTGCTCTTATATTGTCTTAAAATCTCACAAATGTTGCCTATACAGTGTTGTCCTTCTTCCCTATTGTATTTCTATAGATATTAAGTAATCTACAAAATATCAACAAGCTTAGAAGCTATTCAGTGTAGAGCTCAGGTGATATGTGTGCATTTAGAGGGATATCTGCTCTCACAGGGTATCCTTGAGCGTCTGAATGCTGGGGAGGTGGTGATTGGCGATGTGGTGTTTGCTCTGGAGAAGAGAAGTTATGTGAAGGCTGGGCCATGGACACCTGAGGCTGTTGTCACACACCCTGAGGCTGGTAAGACAGACAGTACACACACATATTGTATCCAAAACTACATGAAGCCCAGAGGGAAGTGGCACAAACCTAAAAGCACAAAGTTTTACCTTTACTACAAGAGATCTGTATGTTTTCGTCAGTGCGGCAGATGCACAGGGAGTTCCTGAGGGCAGGATCCAATGTCATGCAGACATTCACATTCTACGCCAGTGATGACAAACTGGAGAACAGGGGTCAGACCTTGAGAATCTCTCTGAGTACCCAACTATAGCACTTTACATCCATCATTAGCGAGATTGTGCAGATCTTGCAAATTCCACTGCACCCCTTACTGATTGTGGATTTATCAATAAATATGATGTGTATTGCACAGAACTTGATCGTCAACAAACACATCATTCTTTCAGGGGGCACAAATCAACGAGGCAGCTTGTGACCTGGCAAGAGAAGTAGCCAGTGAAGGAGACGCAATGGTACCCGGAGGAGTGTCTCAGACTCCATCCTACCTGAGCTGCAAGAGTGAGACAGAGGTGAAGGCCATCTTCAAGAAACAGCTGGATGTGTTCATCAAGAAGAATGTGGATTTCCTGATAACGGAGGTGGATTTTTATTTCATTTTGTTGTGCGCAAGTCATGTCAAAACTACTACAGTCTGAAATAAGATTAGTGGAGCAAATACACACTCACAGGTGACTATGTTGTGTCTGCTGTTGCAGTACTTTGAGCATGTTGAGGAGGCCGAGTGGGCCGTGCAGGTGCTGAAGACCAGCGGAAGGCCTGTAGCTGCTTCTCTGTGCATCGGACCGGAGGGAGACATGCACGGCATCTCACCTGGAGAGTGTGCTGTCAGGCTGGTGAAAGCCGGTATATATTTCACCTACCCTGCACTTTTGTTTCTTTACTTAAAATTCAGCTGTGTTATCTGATATGGCAATAACCATTTCCCACTGTTCTCCAGGTGCCCAGATTGTGGGAATCAATTGCCACTTTGACCCCATGACCTGTGTGAAAGCTGTCAAGATGATGAAGGAGGGAGTGGAGAAGGCAGGGCTGAAGGCTCACTACATGGTGCAGCCCCTGGCATACCACACCCCCGACTGCAACTGTCAGGGATTCATCGATCTGCCAGAATTCCCCTTCGGTAATATGTTTTGCTTGGACATTAAAAGAAAAAAAAAACATCACAAGGTGACATTCGTGTAGTTGGCAGCTTTTTTAAGTTTTTCCTTCTGCTCTCAGCCCTGGAGCCCAGGATTCTGAACCGCTGGGACATGCACCAGTACGCCAGAGAGGCCTACAAGGCTGGCATCCGATTCATTGGTGGCTGCTGTGGGTTTGAGCCTTACCACATCAGGGCTGTGGCAGAGGAACTACGCCCTGAGAGAGGAATAGTGCCCCCAGGCTCAGAGAAACACGGAATGTGGGGTGCTGGTCTAGAGATGCACACCAAGCCCTGGGTTAGAGCCAGGTAACCATCCAAAATATCTAATACACTGAAATGCACACAATTTTATGAATAATATGATTTGGTGCATCTTTCTGCTGTGTGTAACATGTGTCTTTATCTCCTCTAGGGCCCGTCCTGACTACTGGGAGCATCTCTTGCCCGCATCCGGTCGTCCCCATTGCCCGTCCTTGTCTAGACCAGAGGGCTGGGGTGTGACCAAGGGCCACCCTGACCTGCTGCAGCACAAAGAGGCCACCAGCACCCAGGAAATGAAGCACGTGCTGGAGATGCAGAAGAAGGCCAAGTCCTCTGCATGAGCGAGGCAGAGAGAGAAAAGCAGGGCACCCATCTCTTCAGTCAGTCAACAAGAGAGGGACAAGGGGAAAGGAGTGAAGTCTTTCCCAGTTCCGTTTGGAGATAAAAATGCACTTACACTATATGGACAAAAGTATTGGGCCACTCCTCTTAATCATTGAATTCAGGTGTTTCATTCAGTCCCATTGCCATAGGTGCATAAAATCAAGCACCTAGCCATGCAGCCTGCCTTAACAGACATTTGTGAAAGAATGGGTCGTTCTAAAGAGCTCACAGAATTCGAACGTGGTACTGTAATAAGATGCCACTGTTGCAACAAGTCAGTTCGTGAAATTTCTTCTCTCCTAGATATCCCACGATCAACTGTAAGTGGTATTATTGCAAAGTGGAAACGTTTAGGAACCACAGCAACTCAGCCACGAAGTGGCAGACCACGTAAAGTTACAGAGCGGGGTCGCCGAGTGCTGAGGCGCATAGTGCGTAGAAGTCGCCAAAGCTCTGCTGACTCAATAACTGCAGAGTTCCAAACCAGCTCTGGCATTAATGTCAGCACCAAAACTGTGCGCCGGGAGCTTCATGGCATGGGTTTCCATGGCCGAGCAGCTGCATGCAAGCCTTACATCACCAAGAACAATGCCAAGCGTCGGATGGAGTGGTGTAAAGCACGCCGCCACTGGACTCTGGAGCAGTGGAAACGTGTTCTGTGGAGTGACGAATCACGCTTCTCTATCTGGCAGTCTGATGGACGAGTCTGGGTTTGGCGAATGCCAGGAGAACGTTACCTGCCTGACTGCATTATGCCAACTGTAAAGTTCGGTGGAGGAGGGATAATGCTATGGGGTTGTTTTTCTGGGGTTGGCCTTGGCCCCTTAGTTCCAGTGAAGGGAAATCTTAAAGCTTCATCTTACCAAGTCATTTTGGAAAATTCTATGCTTCCAACATTGTGGAAACAGTTTGGGGAAGGCCCTTTTCTGTTCCAGCATGACTGTGCCCCAGTGCACAAAGCAAGGTCCATAAAGGCATGGTTGGATGAGTTTGGTGTGGAAGAACTTGACTGGCCCGCACAGAGCCCTGACCTCAACCCCAATGAACACCTTTGGGATGAACTAGAACGGAGATTGCGAGCCAGGCCCTCTCGTCCAACATCAGTGTCTGACCTCACAAATGCTCTTCTGGATGAATGGGCAGGAATTCCCACAGACACGCTCCAAAATCTTGTAGAAAGCCTTCCCAGAAGGGTGGAAGCTGTTATAGCTGCAAAGGGGGGACCAACTTCATATTAATGCCTATGAATTTGGAATGGGATGTCATTAAAGCACCTGTAGGTGTAATGTGTAGGTGGCCCAATACTTTTGTCCATATAGTGTATAACAGCAATGCTCCAGTTGTGGAGTATAACTATGTAAACCCCAAAACAATAAACCTGAGTTTGTCACTTAATTTGGTTGTCAATATGTGCTCTTGGACTTCTGCAAAAAACACAAACCATTCAAAGAAACGTATAAAACAGTGTATTTAATTATAAACATGTCACACATTCACATATGCACTGATTTAGAAGTGACTCAATCCTTACTGGTTTGTTCAGGGTAAAAAAACAGAAACCCACTAACTAAACAGGAAGACAGACAAACACACCAACAACCGTAATTAATCTGGACCAAACTAGTAGCACAAACTCACAATACTCTCATTCAGTAAAAGAGGGGAGGGGAAAGGGTAAACATTGCAGTTGTGTAACCTGCCTCTTGCCAATCAGAGCAGCTCTTATTCAGACCCCTCCCCTACTTCAGACAGATTTATAGTGGCCCTCTGCTCCTCTCTAATGTTGCTTCAACCTCTCAAAGTCTGAGCAGTCAGGGGTCCACACAGCTGCAGGATTATGGCACCAGGAAAGAAGGTATGTGTGGACTTTTATGGAAAGGCAGGGTATGCTATCAGGACCACCCTGCAGAGTATCCATGCAGGGAATTGTAAAGACCCTTGAGCTCCAAACTGAATCATCCTATTGAACAACTGAATGTAATTTAATGGCAGATTAACTCAAATTACAAAGAAACATATTTTCTCACTTACCTCTAGTAGTATCTAGCCATGCAGATAGGTTTGGCTTTATTTGTCCAGATTCTGCCTCAATCCCAATGCACTGGATGTGAATGAAGTATTTATTCTTAAAATTTGTTGTTGATTTTAGCATAAATGTAAATGTTGATCTATTGCATTCTGAAATAGTTTACAGAGTAAACATTATTTGACAAAGATTAACTTAAATGACCTTGTTTTCAACCTTCTACCTTGATTGCTATTTAGTCGACAGTTTACACTTCACTACTGAATTTGGATGCAAATGCATTTTGCAGAGACAGAGCCTAAAGTGTAATAAATAGAGCCTTTTCAGATTGAGGGAAGCTAAATGGTCACACAAAGTCAAACTTTTACTTTAACAGCCAAGCATGTTGGAATCAAAAGGTGCAGCTCTATCAGTCATTAAAAGCAGTGTAGCTGTTCTCAGACATGTGCTGCTTTCTTGATGAATCAGGGTAATTGAGAGAAGGGGGGATGTGCCACTGGATTTAGGAAACCACTATGCATGAGGCATAATGCATAGATATCATTTTCTACTTATTTTTAGTGTCTAAGCAGAGTCTTGTCTGGCCAGAGGTTGGCCTTAATACTCTACAGGGCCTATATACTAGACAGTGGTATGCTGGTGTCAGCTGGTGTTCTTTGAATGAAAATCTGCGGACCCTTTGGCCTCAGTGGCTCATCTCCAGCCTGAAAAATCTAGTCATATTCAATCTCTCATCTTTCTAAGCTTACTTTGATCCATTGTCACAGGGAATCTTGGAGCGTCTTGACGCTGGGGAGGTTGTGATTGGCGATGGAGGATTTGTGTTTGCCCTGGAGAAGAGAGGCTACGTGAAAGCCGGTCCCTGGACCCCTGAAGCCGCAGCAGAGTACCCTGAAGCAGGTGAGAACAAGCTATTTGACCAACTTTAATACTTTAATACTACTTAAAACTTGCAAATTAAAATGGCTTCTTCATTATCCTCTGCCTGGGGTTCCCTGAAAATTTCCTTTCCTTATGCATCATGTGTCACAGATTCTGATCTGTCTGTTTTTCAGTGCGACAGCTGCACAGGGAGTTCCTGAGGGCTGGGGCCAACGTTATGCAGACCTTCACCTTCTACGCCAGTGATGACAAACTGGAGAACAGAGGCAACAAGCTGACCTTCACTGTAAGTTAAATCGGACATCACACCACTTATATAGGAATAAGCAGAATATCCGGCAGGTGGCTGGTCATCTGTACATTGAAAACTAGCAATTCCTTTATCAATGTATGTTAATCACAAAGTAAACAATGTAGAAGCATTGCAAGGTTGTCCATTTAGTTCATGCCTTTGTTTCACCATAATTTGGCTTCATTCTGCAGGGAGCTCAGATCAACGAGGCCGCCTGCGATTTGGCCAGTGAGGTCGCCAATGAGGGTGACGCTCTGGTTGCCGGAGGAGTGTCTCAGACTCCATCCTACCTGAGCTGCAAGAGTGAGACAGAGGTGAAGGCCATCTTCAAGAAACAGCTGGATGTGTTCATCAAGAAAAACGTGGACTTCCTGATTGCTGAGGTAGAGATTGCTTTACAAACATCAATTAACCATAGGGGAACTGAATTTGTTTTTTAGCCATTTTCTGGTGGATGTTTGACTGAGTGCTGATTACTCTGTCCTGCAGTACTTTGAGCATGTTGAAGAGGCCGTGTGGGCTGTGGAGGTGCTGAAGGAGACAGGGAAGCCTGTGGCCGCTTCTCTGTGTATCGGACCAGAGGGAGACATGCACGGTGTCTCACCTGGAGAGTGTGCTGTCAGGCTGGTCAAAGCCGGTCGGTACAGTGTTCTTAAATATACCCATGGGCATAACTTGTTATTGGTCTATCTCAACCAAAAAGGGATGACCACACCCACATTTTTCTTAAAAGTTGATCTAAATAGAAATTGGAATTCCAGTTTCTGAACACTGGAAGTAAACATAAGATGAAATTTGAGATTTAACTTAAAAATTGTTCATTTTAACTCATCTTATCCTCACATGACCTCTCTGTAGTGTTAAGAGTGTTTCCTAAGATGACTTGGGCAAGATTTCTAACTGGTAGGCATGAGATACGACACATCTGCTCTTAGTCTACTAGTATTATGAGTTGAAAACTGGGACCAGCCTACATGCCAAAACTGTGTTCAGTAGTTGTTCTGTTGAGTCACCAGTGTCAAAATGTTGACCATTAAATGGAGTCAGCCAAATTCGAAATGTGTTATAGATTGATTCAACCCAAACCTTGCAACCACAACTGCAATCCACAGTTGGTGTTGTCTCTCCTTCATTGCATCTATAACAGTCAGCTCACACCAATGCATGTTCTCCTGTAGGTGCCCAGATTGTTGGAATCAATTGCCACTTTGACCCCATGACCTGTGTGAAAGCTGTCAAGATGATGAAGGAGGGAGTGGAGAAGGTCGGGCTGAAGGCTCACTACATGGTGCAGCCCCTGGCATACCACACCCCCGACTGCAACTGTCAGGGATTCATCGATCTGCCAGAATTCCCCTTCGGTAATAATATACTGTGTTGCATTTAAATATTACCATTCAGTTAATGTAAGTGCTTTTTACACCGCAAGGTTAACCATTCAACAAAGAAAAATACACAATTTCACCAAAAGCAACCAACCTGCAATCAAATGTGTATTAAACTAAATCCTCTGTCAGGTTTGGAGCCCAGGATCCTGAGCCGCTGGGACATGCACCAGTACGCCAGAGAGGCCTACAATTCTGGCATTCGCTATATTGGTGGCTGCTGTGGATTTGAGCCTTATCACATCAGGGCTGTGGCAGAGGAGCTGGCCCCTGAGAGAGGCTTCCTCCCAGCTGCATCAGAGAAACACGGCAACTGGGGTGCTGGTCTGGAGATGCACACCAAGCCCTGGGTCAGAGCCAGGTCAGAGGCAACTTTTAATCTGTTAATCTGTCACTGAATGCACCTAAACTCAGTCAAATGTGAAATATTGAGCTTGAGCTTCAGTGAGTACTAACTAGTATGAATGTTCTTGTCTTTTTGTCTGTTTTAGAGCCCGTCGTGACTACTGGGAGAACCTGAAGCCAGCCTCTGGTCGCCCCCTGTGTCCCTCCATGTCTTCCCCCGATGGCTGGGGTGTTACCAAGGGCCACAATGATCTCATGCAGCAGAAAGAAGCCACCTCTCAGGACCAACTCAAGCAACTGTTCAACAGATCAAAGACCCACTGAGTCAGCCTGTCTCCTTTGGACCTGGCTGCAGCGCTGAGTCAAACAGCTGTGCCATTGAGCTACTGACGCTGCACAGTGGTGTGCACTGTCTGTATAAAGTGCGGCACCTAACAAACATAAAGTCAGGGGCCGAGTCTTCACTTGAGACTGGCACTGTTCTGTGCATCTGTTGATTGTAGAACTGTAGTTCATGTGAAGCCACAGTGGTGTCTCAAGTTAGGAGTCAGCCCATGTTAAGATCAGAACCTTTTTGTTTTCCATGACTCTGGACCAGTTTGTTTAATAAAAAAGGAACTAATAAAATGTGAATTGGTCACTTGACTGTTGAGATGTAGTTTCTTGCTGTGGATGGGTGAGTGGAGGCAGAGTGAGGGGGGTATTTTCGATCTCTCTCCATCATCTGCAGATACGTGATGATCGTGGCACCATGCACACAAACAAACGTATTATTGGAAATAACTATCATGCATGGACAAATATGATAGTCTTAAACATGTCGAAATAATAAATAAAGCGTTTAATAACCATGGTGATGTCATCAGGGTTATGGGGTTTAGAAGACATTCACTTTTACCAGTCAGCGGAGGTCTAATGAAAGATGCTCTTAAGTTACATTATGGAAATTGTAGGATGCAGCATTTTAACCCATAATAGGGACAAAAAGTCTGGATATCCGGCCTCTGCTGCTATGATTCTGTGATTCTATGATTTTTGAAATTTAAATCTGTCTCTTGTACGTCCCCGACATTATGCAAGGGCAACATTAAATAAGCTTAATTTAATTAGGTTATCTTTAATTTATGCAGTTTAAGTGGCTTATTAAATGGTGGGATTATTTGATATCTTTCTCTGTTCTATTATATGCAAATACTATGTATTTGTGTAATGCAGCATGAGAGACTTGTGGTTTAGCGTGATTATGTGTAGGCCTAAAGCGTGCTGTGGGTTTTCTGCTGGTGACACATCTTCATGTGTAAAACATCTCTGCTGATTTCCTCGTCTTTGATTGGACAAGCTTTGACCACCTGACCAGGTTATCCGTTTTTTTTTTTAAAGGCGAAGTGAAATTAAAAATAGGGTAAGATGTTTGTCTTTGCCTAGCACTGTAGTAGGCATTTTCAGTTATCACACAGACAATATTCGTACCTTTTAATTGCTTTGTGAGGAATAACAGCGTTTGGAGCCTTTCTGGACCTCGACTGGTTTTGCTTTGTAGCAGATTAAGGTCTTTTTCTGTATGTCCTTTACTGACAGGAGGCTAACTTACAACCCGAAGTGATAAGGCTGCAGCATGGCCTGAGGATTTGACCTAGCAGGACAATCATTGGGACAACACATCTGTCGGCTGCTTGCTATAATCCCCAAAGAGGTAAAGACATAGCTAGAGTTAATGCATAGCTAATAAATAATTATTATTAACATACGCCTTCTAGTCTTAGTTAAATGCGTTATGAAGATTAATATACTTGATCAATCGCCTATTGATGTCACTCATCTGTAAACTACTAGCATGTCACCTCCTCCTGCACTATTATCATTAACTGCATCCTCTGGCGTGTTATAGTATAGATTTCACTGTTTAGAATAACAACAGCGCCACTATGTGGTGTGTTTCAGCTACTACAAGGCGCTTTGTATACCGGAAGTAAACCTGAGGTCGTCATGGGGAGCAAAGTCAGCTCCAAAATGGCTGCTCCCACCGTGCGAGTGATCCAGGTAACGTTCCTCCTGAACGTTTTAATTACTCTAGACATCAGTGTGTTGAGCTCAGGTAAACATTGTAAATTAAAACGCCGCTTTTCTGTTGTTGTGAACAGTTGCGTTATTTTGGTGAGGCCTTTTTTGGGCGACAAATACTGTCGTACCCTTGTTGATGTCCTTGTTGAAACGCAAAACACTCAGTCATGTCATGTATTTTAACATGTCGAGACAGCAGCAGAAAAGCCTTTTACTGACTAAATCAATATTAACGTTAAGTAATTGACGTTTTCACTGTGTTGGCAGTGCCGTTGGCCCAGTCTGTCACGGCTTACTGCTGGACTCAGATCTGTTCAGGGGCTAGATAACTTTGTACAGAACTGACATTTACCTAAAAAATAGCTGTAGGACAGAAACACGTTGTTATTCAGTCACTCAGTATTTAGTCATTTTGTTATATTCTCTCGCTCAGTGACAAAGATGCTGTATCTGACAGCCTTTTTATTTGAAGATTCGTACCCCGGTAGCCCAGCAAACATGTAAACAATGTTTATATGGACTAGGACTGCAATTTATGATCAAACAGAAAAAATTTGCAAATATTTGCATTTGAGAAGCTATGACCAGGATATTTTGCCACTTTTGCTTGCCTTTTGACTTAAACAATTCATCAGTCCATCAATTGTTTTCTGTCACTGTCATCGTTTGTTTCAGCAGTAGTATGGATCAAAGTTACTGTCATCCCAGACATATTTTGCGTGAGTCTCCTGTCACACTCTGAGGCTACGGTCACCATTGAAGAGTTGCACTTAAATCACCAAACTAGTGTCCTAATTATTCTTAGTGGTAGCTAACCACACAATTATTTGTAAGTTTCAACTGCCTGTGTTTTGAGGTATCTGCCACTGAAATAATTTGATGCTCAGTTCTTAATTAACACAGCTGTTTGATTTTGTGTGTGTGTGTGTGTGTGTGTTTGCAGGCTGTTCGGCCTCACACTCCTCTGATCAAGTTCCCCAAAAGACAAGGCCTCCCAAAGCCTAATGGTGAGTATGAAAAACTACTTCCTGGACTGGCCTATTTTATTGTTTCATGGTGTA
This sequence comes from Maccullochella peelii, assembly GCA_002120245.1. Lineage (NCBI taxonomy): Eukaryota > Metazoa > Chordata > Actinopteri > Centrarchiformes > Percichthyidae > Maccullochella > Maccullochella peelii. The sequence continues at coordinate 57,310 of LKNJ01002347.1, read as the reverse complement.
TTTTCTCTTTCTGTGCCTGACTGGCTAGATGTCAACATCACTTTAGGTGGAGATACTGCATTTATAGTAAAGCTGCAATGCAGTTTGAAGTGACATATTTTAAACAGTGTAAGGTAATTATAATTTGAACCTACACCTTGGCCTACATATGAACTGTTGGTATTTACAACACTAACAGAGGACATACTCAACAGTCATATAATGAAAACATTTAGCAAAGATTGAATGAATGTTGCTCTGGAAAATTTGCTTAAGGGCCAAAACAGTTACGATCTACTCTGTTTGTAATGCTTTCTCTATTGATGATTTGTGATTTCTCCTCTTATCAATACTAACTTTTTTTTTCCTCTTTCCTTTTCTAGCCCAGGAGGCCTTGAAAATGTTAGCGGTTAACTTCCCACCACACAACACTCCAGCTTCCCCTTCAGGGCTGCCTCCGTTATCAAGACCTAATGTACCATTGACCCCAATCCCTGGCACGCCAGACACCCTGGCCTCTATTCAGCAACTAAGTGCAAGGTACCGCAGAAGACCGTTGACAGTGGATGAAATGGACTACATCCAGGTGAGGGGTCAAACTGACCACCTAGATCAGTTCAGTATCAGTTAGAACATAACCTTTGTCCTTGGTTTAAGATAACCCCTTTGGCCTTAAAACCCCTATAGATGTTAACTGTTGTCTGCCTTGGTACTGTAGGTATAGATAGTGCGATGTTTCAGTGTACTCCTAAAACTAAAATGTGAAATGTAAAGATAGGTTGGAGGGCAGAGTTTTGGTATGCACTGAATAAAAGGATTCTAATGGATTTATTATGGGAAAACAATTAAACAAGTTTACTGTAACTTTGCATCCTCATCTTATGAAAATGACTAAAAAAAGTAAACCTAAATAAAGTTGGCCTATTTAGAGAGAGTGCATGTGCAGTGTCATGTATGAGCAGCTTTCATGTCATGTTCCTTATTGGTCAATACAAGTATTTTACAGATTTGTATTCTATTTGCTTTCTTTGCCACAGCGCGGTGGACCAGAGTGACATGAAGCAACTCGATCACAGCAACCAAAGTCTGTTGGAGATCAGTATGTGTCTTTAATTCTGTTCCTCAGCACAAGAGAACCTAATGCCACATGAGACATGATGTAGAATAAAGCATTTCATAAATCATGTTAAAATGTACATATGTTTATTTTTTAGATGTTAAAATCTTAATTGTATTCTAAGTTCATACTAAGGGACATCTGCATTGGATTACACACAGCAAAGCCATAACCACAGCTTCTGGGTTTTCCTCATTTACTTCAGATTTCTTGTTTTTAACATTATAACAGCTTAACTCAACATTTTTCTGTGTTTGTGCTTCACTTGCATTAATACAACCATACCTAAAATCCAAGCGCGAGGCTCTGGTACATACAAGAAAATGATTGGAAGGTTCCTTTGTTTTTTATGCCTTTCACTGCAATACATTGGTCTGTTTTTTTTGGAGCTAAACAAGGCTGAGGAGATGCTGGATATCAAGTTGCAATGGTAGTACTGAGTGAAATGGTGTTGAGTTCATGTGAACTACTGGATTCAAATGAATAAAAAATATTGTATTTTGATTGTGGTGTTCTTATCATGCTTGATGTAGCTACATAGACACAAAGCAAGCAGAAAGATTAGGACATTTGTAGTAACAGGACATCATTGTCTTCAACAAATGAATAACGTCACATTTAGGATTCATTTTAGGTATTTATTTTTGTTACCGTTGCTGGCATGCTCTATATGGTAAACATTAAAAACATTGACATTTCACAACAGTGCAGTATGAGCAGCCACCATAAATGTGTTACTGGTTTTCTGAGATTCAGCAAGCCGTTGTGTATTTATTTACTTGATGAATATTGGCACAAGTAGTACAGACATGACAGAAAGGCCAAAAGTGAATACACACTTAACCTGTCTGGCAGATTGTCATACTACTTTCTACCAGAGCTGAAAAGCGATCACAGTTTTAGTTTTTAAGTGTCTCCTCTTGTCATGAATTAATCAAGGAGAAGTCACACCCAGGCTAACACATATAAGAAAACCATTCTGCTATATTAAGTACATGTCTGCCTTTTGGCAAAACAAAGAATAACAACCAATTTCTAAACACATGAATGCTGTTACAGAACAATTCATGGCTTTACAAAAATACCTTTTGGATGTTCAAAACTGAATATCAAACACGACCTATGAACAAGAAAGTGCAGTATATTCAGATGTCAATATAAACATTTAGAGCAACAGGAAACTGTCAAGTCACAAATGGGCACAACACTAGAAGAAACACTGAAGTATGCACTAGATTACTCTGATTATTTTGAGGGGAATATTCTGTCTTGGTACTGAGGAGCATTTATAGTTTTCCGTAATTGTGGATTGGAAACTTTTTTTGCAAACACCAGACTAAACATTGCACTTGAAATGGAGTAGAAGCAATCTGTGCTCCGTACTAGAGGCGAAAGGACTTATCAATTGCTCTGTTCGTCTAGTTCCTCAAAAGCAGGTAAGAAATCAGCGATGGTGTCCACCACGTAGTTGGGCACCAGGCTGTGGTTGGTGGTCAGCTCACTATTCCTGTACTCCTGGGCCTCCTCGATCTGCGACACGCCGGTGAGAGTGAGCATGGTGTCGAGGCCGCAGTTGGACCCGAACAGCATGTCTGTCTCTAGGCGGTCCCCGACCATCAGGCACTGGGCGGGGTCCACCCCTCTGAACTGACTGGAGATGCACTCGAACATGAAGCGACTGGGCTTGCCAATCACAGTGGCCTTGCGACCTGAGGCCACCTCCAGGGCTGCGGTGAGGGACCCAGAACCTGCCAGGGGTAAAGATAAGGGCAAGGTTAGATTAAAGTGAAACTTAAGAGACGTCCACTTCACCCCAACCACCAACACACACACTTCGTCACCAACACCAGTACAAACAGATGGTAGGATTTATTCTGCAATGTTGATTAATGGTTTTAATACTGTGACAGCAGTTTTGCATGTGCTAGCACACTAATAATCACATACAGTATAGCCTACATAAGGCTACATTACTGCCAGTAGCCATGTTTTTAGATATCTGAATGCAGTATTGTTATTTTCCAGAGCCACTGGTTTCAATTAGTTTCAGTGAAACATTAAAACTTGCAGGTTCTTGAAATTTAAGGTGGATTACTGAATGGGAAAAACTGGCAACTCCCAACTTCCTTGGGCCCTGAAAGACTCGGGTTCACTTTGTGTCAGTTGGTTTTTGGTAATTTGATTAAGTGTACAATGTCTGACAATATACAAGGCTAAAGCTAAGGGTGTTCGGGCAGGTCCTGCATTATTACCTAATCTTTTTAAAAAAAATTTAACATTTTTGTCTTTGTTTGATGGCGACAGTAGAGAGGTGGCAGGAAATGAGGGGAGAGAGAGAAAGGACGGCTGGACTTGAACCAGTGTCATTGTGATTAAATGGTGACCCTTAGGCCACCAGGCTGCTCCATTATCACCTAATCTTGAGGCCCTGCAAAATAGTTTTAACATGAGGCATATTCATTCCTAAATTAATATGTGTTTAATCAAATTAACACAAACTGACACAAAGCTGAGGCCAGGTGGTATACTGTAATGAAGCTGCCGTGTGGACTGCAGATGGTGGGCCACTTAAGAGTGATAGAGTGCATGAATAATGGCAGTCAATGGGGGCCTCATTTTTGCCCGGGGGCCTCCCTATTCAGCCATGGGTAATCCATCACAGTGAACACCATGTCAATTTGTATTTTTGACAAAATAAGTGTGTAACAACTGAAACGCAGCTAGAATTTGCATGTTAACCTTAACTCTGTTAAGTTCTGTTGTTGGTTGAAACTATTTTGTTCATGCCGGACATGAAGAGAGGATGTCTAAATCTACAAACCTTACTGTCTCAGCAGATCCACACTGACACTCCTCTCCACAGATATCATACAAAATACTATAGCATGATAAACATAATAGGAAACCTGTGATGCAGGTTACATATTCTTCAGAGGGGGCTACTCTGCTGTCACACATTTAAATTGCTTTACTAGCCTAATTTATAATATAGATTTACTGTAGCTTAAGTATACAATGTGCTTCTGTATTAAGAAAAAATATAATAAAAATCAGTTACTTCTAACTGAGACTCTAGCTTAGGGCCCCCTGACCCCTTGTGCTCCTGGGCCTGGGCCCTGTAGGCCCTTTCAGTAATCTATCCATGGTTGGCACTAATCCAAATATCCAATATAAACTGAGCACCATCACCACCATACCTGGCAGTATCCTTCCACCTGACAGCGGGTGCCAGGGGTCGTTGTCGGTGGCCAGGAACAGACAGTCCGGGTCCTTCAGGTAGCACGACGCTTTGGCCAGTTTGAGAAAAGTCAGTTTATCATCATGTCCCACCAGCACTGCCTTGACGTCCGGAGCCAGGGCGCAGTCGTAGATGGTGGCATCCGGATCGTCCGCCTCCTCCACGCAGGGGATGCCCGCCTCCTGCAGCTCTCTGCGCAATCCGTCGCAGCCGATGACAAACACCTGGCCGCAGATTTTGACGACGTCTCTCAGGTAGAGAGCCGAGCAGTACGACGAGCTGAAGATCTGCTCCAGCATCACGTCGGTGAAGCCCAGCCGGTAGAACTTGTGCACATAATTCTCCCGGGGCCTGGTGCAATTGTTGGTGACGAACACTACGTTTTTTCCGTGCCGGATCAGCGAACTCACCACCTTCACCGCGCCCGTTATCGCCTTCTCTCCGTGCCATATGACCCCGTCGCAGTCGAAGAGAATGAAGTCCTTCGCCTCAAGCAGATTTCTAATCTGCGGACCTCGAATTTTCTGGCAGCCTTTGAACCCAAAGGCGCCTGCCATCCCGGCTTTTTCCTCGGTCTCCTCCGTGTTTCACCTGCTAATGGTACCCCATATCAAAAGCTGGTGCATAATGTGGCGTGTAAAATGATACGAAAACAAATCAATGTCAGGAAATCACATTGCAGAGTCCTTGGTGCTGTTATATACACGGACAGTGGGCTACATAAACATTGTTGCCTAACCACGCCCACGTTGTCAACACTGACCAATCAAACTACAGCACTTTAACCAATCAGGTTCGTGTGTGTCACAAGCCTTTTATGAGCAACATCCTCTAAAAATTACATTGCGCCCCCATGGCAGCTGATGGACACTTTAAAATATGACATTTGATTAAAAAATGTACATAACCTCTAAATAACAGTGCTACGCCGAATACAAAATAAATAGTGGCGGAAGAAGTACTCAGATCATTTACTTAAACAAAGTAGCAATAGTAGAAGTTCTGCATTCAAAATACAAGAAAGGTATTATATTTGAAAATGTAGTCATTATGCACAATGACCCCTCTCAGACTGTTATATTATGAAATATTATATTACCGGATTATTACTCTTGAGGCAATAATGTGTAAACAGCATTTTAATCTTGTAGCTGGTTCAGGTGGAGCTAATTTCAAATATCCTGTTGTATAGTTTAATATATAAAATTGCATCATATTTTATTAGATTATCATATTTTTGTATCAGAAAACATGCAACTGAGCGGGTTTTTTAACATGTAAAATCTATATCTAAATCTATAGCTATGAGTCGCTGAATATAGCCATCAGAAAAATGTACTGGAGTGAATCTAGTGGAGCCTAACACTAATACAGTAGTAGTAACGTACCAGATCCTTAAAGCTGTAACTTTAATGATAGTATTTGAATACATTTACTTGGCTATTTAATTTCTATTTATGAGTAGTTTTTTGTTGTAGAATTAGGCTTAATTCTTTGGCACAAGTCTCACTATCAATTAGGTCATTTTCTCAGGTCACTAGATGGTGCTCTAACCCACAAACAACACAGATTTGAACTACAGAACACAAATGAGTGAAAACTGGAACATGCTACTAGAGCCATTTGACAAGTATGCAACAGTATATCCACTTTTAATGCCTGCTCAGTATGTCATTTTATTTTTGTTGATTTCATCTAGCTTGTCGGTGCAGGATACCTGTAGTAAACAGGTTTGAACTAAGTGTCATGGTTGTAAATAAATGTATAGATGATTGTAATTCCAACTTAAATCAAAAATGAAAAACAGAACTGTAAATTAAATGCAGTTACAGTATTAAAATTGCCAAAGGTGACACAGTTTATTACTTTTTGGACAGTTGTCTATGGTTTGTTTTATTCTGTGGTATTCTGGTCACTCTTTCTTCTAGCTTGTTTCTCTCTGCTTTGTTTTTTCTGTCTTCTATTTTGCATTGCTGTATTCTTCTTCTGCTTCATTTCATTTTTTTCCCCAGTGGTCCTGCCCTGTTATGCTTCGGCTGCTTTTCCCTGCCTGTTTTGGATTGCGTGCGAGTCAGAGGAAGACTCACTGGCACCTGCAACTGCCAGACAAACAGACAAATGAAATGCAGGGAAGGGATGGACAGCTGAGTGGACAGAGAACAAGCCGTCCTAATTGGCCATTATTTCCTTGCTAGTCTATATTTTCCTCCCTGTTAACCCCCAACACAGATGTGAGGAGTGGGAGGGAGGACAGAACAGAGGGAGGGGGGGGTCCTCCAAGGCCTGGTCTCTTCTCAACAGTGGCTTGAGCACTGACCGTGAACATTTCTATGCTCTTTTGTGTCTTATTTAGAAGGGGAATGAGACTCAGTGGAAACCAGCAGAGGAGGGTGTGGGGGTCAGAGTTGAGACTTGCAGGTGGTGCTGGTGGTTAATAATTGAAGAGCCAGTAGACCATAACACTGCACCAAACTCACACATGGACACATGCATACACACACGTTGCAGGTAGAGCAGATTTTTGAGAATTCAGGTGTATTCTGTGAGTCTTAACACACTTTGTCTACACATATGTACCCAAACCAGACAAGCAAAGCAGCACAAAAACACTCAACATTCATTCTTCTACCCTAACAGGGCTTGCACCATTTTTAAACATGCAACAACACAAAAGCATTGCTTAGTAAGGATGTATGTGTGTGTTTGCGTGTGTAGTGTCAACCACCCCTGCTTGCAACGCAGCCAGGTCAAAGCAGCACAGAGGTGTTGGACATTGTGGCGCTGCAGTACAAATGAGATGTCTGGTAGACATGACGGCGCTGGGAGGGGAAAGGGCAGGACTGCCAGGACACTTGGCATCAGGGCTATTCCACTGAAGTGAAACTGGGAATACAGAGAGTATAACTCTTTTCAGTATACAAAAAGTACTCAACATGAAAAGCAAAGTTGAGCAACAATATTAATAGAACCAAAAATGTTTTTTTTTTCTTTTTAAGTTAAATTAAACATGTCATTTTTCTGCTTTGCAGTACTTTGCAGATTTCCTTTTGATAATTAAAGGGAATCTTTTGAATAAAACACTTTTTTCAGTTATATTTTTCTCCTTAAAGGACATATTTTCTGGGCCTGGTGGAGCTACAGGGAAAAAGGATGTTTGAGTTCATTGTTTGTGTCAAAGCAAAGGTCTCCTACGTCAACAAGCCAGCCTTCTATCACTTATTTGTGTTATGTATTTAAAGGTGAATTGTATGAATCAGTTACAACAAGCATGGTTTATTTATTGAGCATCTACAGTATTTTAGGGTAGCGGGAATTGATTTATTAAAAGTTCTCATACTGGTACAGTAAACAACAAGTCCAAGATAAACAAGTAAAGCTGAACTGTATAAATCCAAAGTGTTCCTGAGGAAACACTTAGTGCTGCTATTGTATTTTGTGTTTATCCCTGCTATTCTTGTTCCTACAGAAAGTCCAGCAGAGAACTACAGGGCCAAGAAGCCCCAGGGAGAGAAGAAGCACCAGGTCCAGCAGGTACCTCTGATACCATGGTTGTGCCAGTGAAGCTGGCCTTAAATGAGTTCCACCTCCACTGTGCAGGATGTGCTCCACCCACTGGATGAGTCGAAGGGCTGGAGGGACAGGATGGGATTTGTGGATCCTGCTAAGGGACAAAGCTGAAGACTTGAACCTAGAAATGGAGAAATGATTGGGAAAAATAAAGAAAGAGGAAGGGGGAGTAGTTACAGACATCTCTGTACTCTACTGGCATCACAAATGTTGCCCAGGCATCCATCCACATACCTGATGTCCTGTATGAGCGTTTGAATAGTGGAGCTGAACAGTTCCCTGGTGATGTGTGTGGGGTTGATGGTGAGGCCAAGTCCTTTTGTTTCAGCCCTCACCACATTATCAAACTGGTCTCCAAACAGAGGGATTCCCAGCACAGGAACAGCATGGTACACTGCCTGCAGCAGGCTGTTTTGTCCGCCATGGGTGATGAAGAGACATGCTTTTTTGTGGCCTGGTGTAAACAGAAAAATAGAGAAAACTTCATTAATGAGTGTTTGGGTGTAGTAGAGACTGATAAAAACTACATATGGTTGGTCTTATAGGTTAGGGTTTAAACAATGCAGACCAAACCACTGCCAACATCATTTTTAACAAGGAATGGGTGGGGATGTACACACACGAACACGGTCATTTTCATTGCCATGATGTGGTCTATATGAAACAAAACACAGCAGGAAAAGTACACCACAGAGCAATAACCAGATGGTACGTCCATGATCATTCATGCTGTATTTGTATCCTACTCAAGCAAGCACTTGATTCTTGTGGTATTTCTTTAAATATTAAGAGGTTAAAGGGAAAGAATGGAGCTGCAGTCTTGGTCCGGTGTCTGAATCTAATCTGAAATTCACTGTTTTGGTCTTCTTTCAGATAGTCCACAATGCCTGCAATGAACAAGCCTTTTGATAGTCTACCATATACTGTACTTTATACTTTATGTTTGTAACAAATGGTTAGGATAAGAGAGGCAGACTGTTCCTACCCAGCAGGTCATTAAGAGGCAGCCAGTCCACTAGTCTGAGATTGGGAGGTCTGTCCAGGTGAGATGGCCATCGCTGGGGATCATACCTGCACGCAAAACACTGTGGATTTAGGAACTTCCCATAACATCCTGACATTAATTCAAAATACCAAGTTTGTTTTTTGGGATTGATTTTATTTTTTCATGGCTGTGAAAAAAAACATATGGTGTGTGCTTTTCCCCCTATTTATGTGTTTATAAAAATTGAGATCTGTGACACAGAATGTTAATAATTATATTTGTTTTATGCCTGCGTGAATTGTGTCATCATTTTACCTCCAGAGCACCCCCTGAGGGATCCTGGAGAAGCCAGCCACCAGCTCCACAAGCAGAGGGTCCACAGAGATTGAAGAGATCATTGATCCCAGAGTCACAACAATGAAACCTGCCTCTCCAAAACTGGAGATCCACAACTCAAGATCCTGAGGGATCAAAAGGGGTATGGGCAATAGAGGAAATATGCAGAGTGTTGAGTAAGGCAGGATGAGAGAGAGATGGTTGTGCATAGGGAGTCCAGGGGGAAGTGAGAGTGAGAAAGGTCAAGAGGGAAAGAAGGCTAGTTAATTTGAAAACCAGAGTCTCACTGATGTATTTGGAAATGTGCATCAACAGAAGAGACCTGTTCTGGGGGCTTCGGAGGTTTATTCAGCACACCTCCCACCAGCACAGTGTAGGGCATAAGAGGCTGGGGGAACTCCAGTGAAAAGTCAGTGTTGAAGGCCCAGAGTTCAGCTCCTTGATGTAACTCCTCCAGACCACCAGGGGGTGAGCCTGACTCAAGGTGCCGCTCAGCTACTTCCCTAAATGTCGACCATACAAGATTCTGGCCTTTTATATAAGACACAAGACACAATCAAAAAGCACCAACGCTGTATGCCCAATATCTGATATTATAACTCATTACTTGTTAATGGGTATAAGCTAAACCACTTAGAGTTACAAATAACACTCACAGAGCATTATTTCAGGAAGAAATGGAAAGTAGATGGGTGATACAAGGAAATGGCATTAAGATAAGAAACAATTGTATTCCAACAATGTTAAAATGGAGAAAAGACAGATTTAAGTGAGATAAGAACAAATTAAAACATTTTCACCAGTTTTAATGGAATATTAGCCAAAAATGTATGGTGGAAATTGAGCCAACAAAGAAAAAAAGTATGAGTTACTGTATTTAGATGGTGTGCTAATGGCAGCGGTAGCAGATGTTGAACTTAGCTGAAAGGAAGTATGTGAAATGTGAGATAAATAGCAATTTTAATATACGAATATAGAGTCACTATATTACAAATGTGAAAAGAATTAGATATGAGAAAAAAATAAAATGTAAAAACTTACATTCATGATATCCAAAAATGTGCTCATTTAGAGTATTAATTATTAATATGTCTAGAGGGCTAATGACAAGTACAGTGTACAATGGAGATGTGTCTTATCAGATAATACCACTGACAATGTGTGATGTCCTGTGTAACACCATTCTTACCTACAGGAGCCAGGAAAGAATAAAAGAGGTTCTTTGCACGACCCCAGAGGTTCATGCGGTCGGACAGCTGGGAGCTGAAGAGTGGGATGTAGGAGACTGGGCTGGGGAGAGCGATGGACAGAGGGCCGTTCATAGTGCCAGGATAGAAAGCTATATAATGGACACCTGGAGTAAATCAAGAGTAACCTCACTGGAACTTTTGAACTGCTGTTGATATATTCATAGCTGTTGATAGATTTAAAATAAAAACACTATGGATTTGGTTTGAATTAGCACATTTAAATACATCTGCAATCGACAAATAATGTAAGTGGCAAGGTATTGGTAAATAATATATTACTGTAGTAATGTTGTAATTATGACATAAACCAAAGTGATATGAACAGCAGATGTACCAAGTTTGTGTGCCAGGATGAAGGAACAGGGGTTAAAGGCATCAAGGATGGTGATGTCGTAGCGCTCCCCCTGGAGGAAAGTTATCATCTCTTTGTCCCCTAACAGCTTGTCACACTGATAGGACAGGTGCTCCATGAAGTTCAGAAAGTTATTAAAGTTATCCCTGAGAGAAAGAGAGAATAAGGAAAAATGAGAGATTGAATAAGACAAACAGAGAGGCAAGGGGAGTGAGAAAGAACCAATTCAAATCTGATATAATATAAAGCTGTTAGAGACGAATATTTTTGTCAGAAGTCTAAAACAGACACAAATTGGGCATCAGCACAAGATACATTCAAGAGCCTCAAAAGAATCAAGATCAAAACAAGATTAAGTAGCTTGTCTGTTTCTCCTAACATAATTATCAATGTAAGCAAGTCTCCTAAAATCTGTGTGATACCTTCCCAGTAGAAACTGTGTCTGTTGCTCCAGGAACCAGCCATTGTATTCTTTGATGTATTTCTCTCCTAAAGACCAGGTGCTCGTCTGGTAACTGTCTGCACGGCCTGCATAGGAAAAACCTGGGCGCAATTCAACAGAAATCTGCGCTCATTTGAAGGATGAGAGAGAAAGTATAAATATTTTCTGTATATGTATGTTTGTGTGTGTAATGTGTGTACAGTTCACCTGTAATAACAGGGTTGCCCAGTTGCAAGAGCATGCGGACCTCATGTCCATGCTGGTGTAAGTTTTGAGAAATTTCATCTAATAACAAGTAGTGGCTTCCTCCTGGAGGAGAGGAGAGGAGAGGAGACAAAATCAAAGCAGTGTTATCACTATGCTATCTGAACATATGACTCACTGTTTGCAACATACTACATTAATTTGCATATAATATACATACTTTCCTTCACAAACTCTTTAAACAACCTCTACCTATTACTGTACTTTCTTGACTCACCAGTCTGGCAAGGAGGTGCTTATTCTTACTATTTATTATAGTACTCCAGTAAGATAAAGTACTCTATTTACAATGAATATCTCTATTACACCCTGCGACCCTCTACGGGATAAGCGGTATAGATAATGGATGGATGGATGGATCTCTATTACAACTAGTAAAGGACACTTGAACAATCACTGCTCCACTACTCACCAATTAGACAGACAGTCAGGATCTTGGCAGACTGAAGTACTGGAAGAGCCAGAAGAGAAAACGTCCAAAATACAATCCCCATGTTGTTATTAGAGTACAACACACTGACCTGCAGCCAAAGTCCTCCTAAAATAGTTTTCCAATTCAAAAATAAACTGTAATGAAAACCTTCCTGCGAGAAGAACAATTCCTTGTGAGAAAGTCTGACCATTTAACTCTGTAATACAACAAAGTTAGATCCAGTGAGCGACTGGGACAGACGGGTCCTAAGCCAGAGTTGTCATCCAGACAAATGGAAAATTTTCTGCAAGAATTCAGCAGGACAAAACGCAGGATTACCAACACAAAACTGAGAAAAATCACATTCTTGGTGAAATAATCTTTTCAGTGCACCAAGTTAGGTCCTGAAAGTCTTCTTTTCTTTTAACTCACGTCCATTTGAGTCAGGATTAAATATTCTTTTATACAGTCTGCAGTGTCAAGTTGGTAGGGGGGCAAATCCTAGAATGTATCCAGTATGCGTTGTCTTGCAACAAATGGAAAAGGTCCGACATTAAGGTACTGATTTATTCCTTATTATTCAGGAGGTTAATTCTGTCTATATGACACATGTGAGTGGCTCCGTTTTCTCTAAAAGTCAGACACTGAGAAGTCCAAGAACCCTGGATCTGCAGTGGTAATGAAAGGGAGGGAAAGAGAGAAAGGGCTGTGGGTCAGGGGGGTGGAGGGTTCCCCAAGCCCTCGTTGTATCAAATTAGACAAATGGAAATGGAAATGTTACAAGAGTTAGATTCTCTCAAGGCTACTGACAGAATGTACCCAATTAATAAGTACAGGAAAGCACTTTGATAATGATGACATTTGTTGTGACACCTGTACCTAATTTAGATTAATGATGCATTAATACATTGCATTGTCTTCAGTCACAAGAAAAGCTAGCTAACAACCCTGATTATTTTCTTTATATCCCAATTTTTTCTTTTAATTTATTATTATTTTTCTAAACAGCATGCACAGTAACTTGATTGGTAGACAGACAGCGGTGACAGCGAAATAGAGTAGCTACAATAACTGCTGAATGAACTGTGATAGGGTTGTGGGTGCCCTGGCAGGGAGTTGCTGCAAGTCAGGCTTGACATGTAGGTTATCCTGGACAATGCACTCATTGTAGCCGCAACCAATGCTTTTCTGTGTCAGGGAGGTCATTAGAAAAACAAGTCAGTCAGAAAAACTGCTGGAGTGTATCAGGAAAAAAAACGAGTAAGAGGTGTCAATCCTGCGATCATTGGTGTGAAACAAGTTATGGTTGCAAATCTATTTATTAAATACTGAAGTAAGCAATACATTTCAGCAAACATTTCAATCGTAAAATTAACGAGAATACCTCAAAATGAACCTCAAAAGCAACATCTTTTACATTTTTTGTATTTGTGGTGCAGACAGCAGAATGTATTTGTACTCTATATGTCTTATCCTTTAGGAAACTGTCAAGCTGTTAGCCTCTCCTTCATCCTGATGGGCCAGTAGTGGTCTATGAATGTTCTGAGAGAGAGAGAGAGAGAGAGAGAGAGAGAGAGAGAGAGAGAGAGAGAGACATTTGAGAAATAAATAAAGATTAAAAACAAAAACAAAAAAGATACAAGGGGTGGGGAGGGAGAGAGATAAAAGATGAGGAAAAATCCTCATATAGGTTTGTCAGCTTAAAAAAAAAGCAATGAGAATATGAATGCACATGATAATGGACAGTTTGGATGATAAGTATGTGTGACCGATTGCAGCAGCAGAGGACGAGTGATGTGCTATTTTGGATTCTCGTCTAACAGACACTGTAGTACGGGAACAATTAACAGGTGATGAGTCTACATAGAGACTTACTACAAGCTGGTAGTGTGTTGAAGTCTCCATCAGGTCCTGGGTGAAAGGATGCTGAGAGAGAATGGAGAAGGGGATACAGTCTTCAGGCTTGTAGCCCAGCTCTCTGAATATATGCACCAGGTGCTAGAGGGCAGCAGAGATAAACAGTATTACCATGAGGGAAGAGTTTCATTTTAATAATATGGTTAATAATTATGCTTAGAAAATGTATTTTTAAGTATAGACCCCGTAGCCTTTAAAATGCACTGAGTTATTCTGCAAACTCACAGAATCTGTAAGTCAAAGCTATTGACAGCTTCAGTATACTGGGGATTATTTTCAGGGGTCTGCCTGATTTATTTTACCCCCATCACAAAAAAATGGTGTAGCCTAATTTATATTAAGTTAATTATGTAAATGAAGGTGTGGACTCCCCCCTAAAGCTGACACTGGCAAAATGCACACTGCTGTAATACAAGTCAGGCAGGTAACCTTTTAATCGTGAATCTCATACAAACCCATAAAGATTTGCTAGTCACCCATATTTGTTGCGTTCTGAAGCTTAAATACAAGATACCATTTATATGCACATTGATGGTAAAATGATGAAAGCATAATAGAAAACAAAATCTTACTTAAGGAAAATACATTCTGCTGAATTGAAAATTAGACCTTACATATTTTACTACATTTAGTCAACATTTTCTTTCTTTAATTAATTCATCCATTCATTTATGTATTTCCTTAAAAGCCCACTTTGAACTTTCATAGGGCAATACCTCAGTGTGCTCCTCCTGACTCAGGCAGCCTGAAGGAAGGAGGATGTCGCCTTTCATCTTGGTGACTTTGTGGCAGATGACAGCAAGGAGAGCAGGGATGGACACTTTCTGCTCCCCCAACGAACTGCTTGATGCACACGGAGTCTCCTTGTACTCTCCATCAGAGCTGAGCTCTGTAGCCTCTTCTATACTGGGCATAGACTGTATACACAACACATTGTCCTGTTGATGTGCAATAGTTTGTACTAATGAGAAACACTAACACTCATGTTTCATTCCAAAACAAATAACCAACCACTAAAAAAATCTGACACGTGCTGTTACATAATTATTGTTGGTATAACTGAAAATAATATCACTGGTTTCTGTTATAATTCTGGGCCACTTGGAGACATTGGTGACAGAAAATAATGATGTTTTTGACGATAGAAGATGAAGAAGTAGATCTTTGCACATTAATTTACTCACCTTGACTAGATGGCCCAGTGAGGAGTGCTTGAGATGTTGTCCCACCACTACACTAAGTGCTCTGATGAAACCCTGTCTGGGATTAGGGTCAGCTGCAAAGTACTGGAGCATGGACACATAGTCCACTTGTGGGGGAGAGAAAGAGTGGTCCGCAAACAACTGGAAAAAGAACTAAAAAGGAAGAACAGAGGCAAATGTTACTGTTTAATTTATATGATTTATGATGTAGTTTATTTGGATGCACAGTAAAGATAAGATTTTAAGATTTGATCCCTTTGAGGTTTAGAAGAAAACAGATGGCATATGGCAATAAGGTAACATTGAAAATAGCTGAAAAGTCCTTTTATAGTAATAGTATAGTAATATTTTACAGTAAAAGTTGTAGCTTTGTGTATTTCATTACTCTATTGTCTTTGTTCATTCTTTTTATATCTTTTATGTTGTTTGTGTACCATGACCATTTGAATTTCCCATTTCAGGAATAATAAAAGTTTACCTTGGCTTGGAATTAAGTTGTCAGACATTGCAGGTAGTTTACCTTGCGTAGGTTAGCCAGACGGTCATAAGGTAGAGGCTCAGAGGGGTCCTCAGGGACGGGCTGGACACTCTCACTGGAAAACCACAACTCTGTCTGGTGAGGAGTTTAAACATTTCTTTTAATGTTCAAGGAGCTAAAGTTTTATACTATATAAAGTGTAAAATGCATAGCAAAGAGGGGGCAAGGGAGGTGTGAGTGGACAAATAACTTGTGGATACAGGTTAATCCAGATAAAAAGGACTTAATGTGATTTAAAACACAGTTAGAATGTCTGACCGGAGAATCAGAATCAGAATTTACAGCGTACGTCTCAGTTTGTGTGTGTATAGAGACTAACCTGTAGGTACTGTTCCTCGTTTATATAGCCTGTGTCACCAGTATCCGCTGCCTTGAAACGCTGTCGCACGACCAGCAGCTGTGTTAAGGAGGGAAATGGCCAAGGGAGGGCGGCACTGAGCAGAAACCGATGCCAGTCTATCAGCTCATAGTTGTCCGTTAGCAGAGATACAATCTCCATCAACTGGGGACAGGAGAGAAAATGACAGTGCTCTGTAAGCTATCTAATGTTTCTTTTATTTGGTTGTTTGGACTAGACAGTATGGTGCAGGAATGTTTTGTGTCTTGCTTTGATTATGTAGTTATTTGGTTTTAAACCTTTTTGTCAGTTGACTAAAATTGTTCATAAACTGTTTACCTAGCGGCCTTGTTGTATTATTTGGTGCTATGAGGCAAAGAGAAAAGAAATGATTACCCAACTTTGTGTTTTGAGTCTCTGAAATACTTTGAAGACTACCTGTGTTTCATTCATGCTGATCCAGGGCTCAGGCAAGGTGTTTCTGCCCATGTTAACAGAGACGATATCCCTGAGCAAATTGGAGAACTCAAAACTGGACATGAGACCTGAAAGTCAGAAAGGAAGGAAAATGATGGATAGCTGGATAGCAGAATTAATAGACCCAATCACACCACAACCTGTCTCCCCATGTATGCACCTGATGGAGCTACAGTGCATAGCTGTTGGTGGAGTGACTCGAGCTGAGTGATGGTCGGGGTGGACCGTGTGGGTTTCTCCAGAGGAGGTTGACGAGGAGGAGGAGCCGGGCTAGCCACCATGTGGCAGTCTCCATTCAAGTAGAAGTCAGTACATTCCTGGAGAAGAGAATATGGAGAATCTTGAAATGGGAAGAGTGACACTGCGGCCCATTGTCAAATGTTACACTCTGGAAGAACAATTCAGATTTACATCCTATAGTTACCCTGTAACTAAAAAAAAGGATGTGAGAGCCACCATGTAACTAGTGAGCACCACACTATACCTTCTTGGGGTAGGTAATTCAATACAATTATAAAGTCATTACGTACCAACACCAGCTCATTCTGCAACTTAGCACCAGCCTCTATGTGGTGGTGAACCACCTCTAATAGTTGGTTAATACTAGAGGAAAGGAGACAGACAAAACATCAACCACGTCTTCTATGTATAATTAATGACAAAAACTCTCTCTGACCATGCTTAAAGGTCTCACAAATGGCTCATTCTCAGTGGAGACTAAAACCTACAATTTTTCCATAAGCATTATGTATTTTTATATTCTCAAGTAATTGTTCCATTTGGATATCTTTCATGTTCTGTGACTTTTTAGCCAAAATAAATAAATAAAAATTGTAACACACTAGTCCAACAATTCAATTCTGGAGGCTTACATACATGCACACATACAGTATAGTATTATGACATGACATGGCGATAAAATACAGATAGCATTTATTACACACTCATCAAAAACAACAACACTAATAAAACAGGGACAGCAGTGCAGTGCTACACTATTGCTGCTTCATTCACATTCATGTCTGTCTATATGCACACGTGGCCCATACCATACATGAACCCACACTCATAGTGTACCATACCTCTTCATTTCTGCAAGATAGTGTGCTTCTAACCATTTCTCCATGCTGCTAAAGGTCTGTTCAGCTCTGCTTTGCAGGGAGTGCAGCATCACCAGACCATGACCTTTCACCAGCGCAATGCGCACCTTTGCTGCATTCTCTGGAAAACACACACATGAATGCAGGAAGACAAACAGAGGAACACAACTACTGGTATATAGGCATACTGACCATGTATGTCTACCTGCATGTATATATCCTTCATATTACACAGTTGTTAGAAAACAGAATCACCAATATGTTAATATGACGATTAAATAATAATAATAATAATAATAACTTATTTATATAACACCTTTAAAAACAGAGTTTACAAAGTGCTTTGACAGACAAAGCAAAAGCAGTTTACTCTGCAAGTAATATAACAGCAGAAAGCCAAACAATAAAGCAAAACAAAAGCAAGATAAAAATGAATGATCAATAAAAACAGTAAAAGCAATAAAAAAAAGATATAAAGATATAAAGACGACATCACATGAAAGCAAGTCTATAAAAATGGGTCTTAAGAAGTGATCATAGGGCAATCAGAAGTTACTGATTCTGCGAGCCTTATCTCCTCAGGCAGGTTGTTCCAAAGTCGAGGGCCACTGATGGCAAAAGCACGGCTCCCTTTAGATTTAAGCCTTGACTTTGGAACGGCCAGAAGGGCCCCACCTGAGGATCTAAGGCTGCAAACTGGCTCATATGGGGTCAGTATTTCTGCTATATAGCTTGGGGCCAAACCCACGCGTGCCTTAAAAGTGATCAGTAAAATCTTAAAATCAATTCTAAATCGAATGGGGAGCCAATGAAGAGAAGCCAGGATTGGGGTGATATGATGTAATTTATTTAAACCAGTAAGAAGCCTAGCTGCTGCATTCTGAACTATTTGGAGGCGAGAGAGTGACTTTTGGCCTCTGCCAGAAAGGAGCGAGTTACAGTAGTCAAGTCTAGAGAAAATTAGTGCACGAATGACTTTTTCTAGGTCAGAGTGTGAAAGCATTGGTTTGATTCTGGAGATGGTTCTTATTTGATGCAAGCAGAACTGGACAACTTTTTTGATCTGTGGTGCAAAGCTTAGATCTGAATCAAATAGTACTCCCAAATTTCTGGCAGCAGGTTTCACATTAGCTGATAATGGATCAAGGCCACTCTCAATGAAACATACTGTGATATAAAGAAACTACTGAATCTCTGAGTGTATGTGTGTGTGCATACCCTCATGAACCAGTGCGGCTGCATATTCTTTATGTATTTTGTTTCTGACTTGATCTTGAGTCTTGAGACCTTGATTATGAGTCTTCTCTGAGTTTTTGTCATCTGCTGGTGCAGGGCTGGGTGCAGGAGGTGGGGATGGTGGACCTGGAGGAACAAGATGGGGGGAAGATAATGATAGAAGACATACTGAAACATACAGTGTGCTAGAGCGCACCTCTACATAGTTTTCTGAAGACTCTACAAAAGACATGCCTTTTTGTTTTTTTGATGACTGCTTCCCTTTTTCTTTTTTGTTTGCACTTGCAGAGGCCTTCCCCCTCTCCTTCTCTTGTAGGCTCTCCTTCTGCTCCTTCTGCTTCTCTTTTGTCTCCCCCTGGTGGGCTTCTGCTGACACCTACACACGTATAACCCATACACGTCAGGAATGAAAACGAATGTATAAACCTTCGTAGTATGCTCATGCAAACTCTCACACACAGAATATTACCAATTTTCTGATGGCTGTGAGTGCCTCCTCGTAGTCGAAGATCAGTTTCTGATGGGGTGGCTAGATTTAACAATGAAAAGGGTCAATATCTTTTACTATAAGATTGTATATCAGCATATCACCATTAATATTTTTATGTAAGTTTTAGAGGGCTTTGGATTGTTTTGCGGTACAATTTCACACACTACATTTAAATTAATTGAGAATTGACAACATTTTATTTCGTCAACCAAAAAGAACTGTCTTTTAAGGTAGTACAACCCGAAACAACTAAAATAAACAAATATAGCATATAATAGTATAGTATAGTATATAATATCTATGGTAGTCCTTTATGAGTAGATATGAGTAGATTCTAAAATAACAAAATCAGTTACAGACCTTGAGAAAGACTAAAAAAGATCAAAGTGAATGAAAGGTACATAAAGGCAGGCAATCTGATTTGGCATGACCTTGGCTGCTGGTTCTGTCTGACCCTGGTCTTTTGTCTTGGAGGCCCTTCCTGAGGAGTCAGGACGTCTGGGGAGGAGGGGAATACAGGAGAAGAGGAGGAAATAGTTTATGTGCGTATGT
Organism: Maccullochella peelii; assembly: GCA_002120245.1. Lineage (NCBI taxonomy): Eukaryota > Metazoa > Chordata > Actinopteri > Centrarchiformes > Percichthyidae > Maccullochella > Maccullochella peelii. Next base: position 37,519 of record LKNJ01002347.1, on the reverse strand, counting down.
GTTTGTGCTGGGGAGTATTTGGACTGTGAGGAAATAACAACATCCCTTTCATCTTTCAAACAGACTGCAGAAAAAACATTAGTGCTTCTCCCTTACAATTTAGTTTTCCTCTTGTCCTCTCCATCATCCATCTGACTACCCGCTGGTTCAGTACTGGTGGAACAAAATACATCTTTCACTTTCTGCACTCATTATCCATAAACTATTCCCAATTTTGTCATTTCATTTCATTATCGTGTAGTGACATGGTTATGTTGCTATCAATAGTGTGTTTCTTGCCTCTTGTCCCGATCCTTAATTTCTAGGGTGTCCAGTAGGGGAATACGGATAAAACTGGAGGGTAGCGTAGGCAGCACCTGCTGGTACATGCTCAAATAGTAGACCCTGAGAATACAGAGTGTGTCCTGGAAGCGGTCCAACTCCAACTATACAACACAAACAATCCAAGATTATGTTTTTACCAAAAACTAAGTCACACTGAAGAGTTACATAGAAGATGCAGGTGCCTATACACCATAAACACAAAGAATAAAGGAAATAGTCTACAACATGAGCTTATAAACTACAGAATTGAAATGGTGAAAGCATTTATATTTCTGTTCAGCCAAACGCTTACACAGAAACAGAATAGTTACCTGGATGAGTATAGAGTGGTGGTTGATGAGGACGGCAGTATGGTCCTCCAACCAGCCCATGAGAGCAGCCCTCTCTTGTTCGTCCTCCTCCTTTCGTTTGTCACTAATGTCCCACAAACGTTCACACAGTTCCTGTACACATATCAGAAAATCTTCATATATTTTACATTTTAATTTATTTTTATTTTTATTGAATTCTTCTACAAATTTTTCTCACATCCAGTCTCAGATGTAGCTCTGCTTTGGTATCCTTGTCTTCTCTCATATCATCAGATATGCTGTTGAAGTCCTTCTGCCACTGAGACACTAACTCCTGCTTCAAGTCTGGACGCACCAGGTAATGCTTGTACTCCTCGCTACAGATACAGGGAACCAGGTAATACTTACATAGTAATATCATATGTAATGTAAATAATGTCATATTTATCAGAAATAATTTTTAAATTACTTTCTATTAACATACATTTTTTCTTTCATTTGTAAAATATTTTTGACAAAGCACTTAATGGTATGAACATTTGGGTCACATCCAATTGTACCCAAAAATAAGAACAACCATGACAACCTGTGACTGATACTGTATTCAGAGGCTAATTAGAAATACTGTTCAACTTCCATACTGTATATGCAGCTATAAACTTACATGACAAAACCTAGTATTAAAAGGATAAGGATCAATTGATTATGGCTAACAAGATATTAGTGGCTCTTGGGCTATGCAAAGGTTAGATTTAGAGGACATAGATGTGTTGCTAGCTTTTCATGTTATCAGATATATAGATATAAGAATGCATGTACAGACATGTCCAAGTATGCAATTATACATCTTCAGCTATAGAGATCAAATATAAAAACAGAGAAAAGACAGACACAGAAAGGTGTTCATTATGCAAATGCTTAGCAATGTGTTTATCTGTACTTAGTGCAGTACATGAAATGTTGTGTTTCATTTTCATGCTACTTTAAAGGCCTGGCAGAATACCTGATGTTGAATAGGTGATGGTCAATAACAGTGCGTTGTGAGCGCAGCTGCTGCATCACTGTCTTTACGTTCTTCATATAAGACTCACACACTGTGTCCCAATGGGTGAACAGGTACTCTGGGATCTCCTAAAGACAGAGGTGGGGATGGAAAGAGATGAACAAAGCAGGGGACTTGGGAGGATAGACGACGATAAAACAAAACTAGACATACTGTAGTGTAATGCAACTGATTTCACAAAGATGTCACATGACATGTACAGAAACAGACTCTAAAAGGCAATACAATGTTGGAGGGCCACCTTGTGGTAACCACCAGTGTGTGCATCTGATTGTCATATGTCATTGACAAAACCAGATTTTTCAAGGAAGAAAGATAGAGTGCATTTCCAACTCTGAACAAACATAAATAGAAGTTGTATCCTACTGGAGGAAGGGGTTCATCCACATAGACCCAGCTGGATGAACCTGGACAGGGAGAGTCAAACTCAGGTGGGTTCTTGGGGAATCCCTGAGAGTCCTCATTGGTCGCTGAGGAAGTTGACGCCTTCCTAGAGTGCCCTATTGATTAGCCAGAAGAAAAGTACATACATCACCAATACAACAAAGTCAGGTATCATATTCATTGACTGACTGAATCCAATAAAAAAACTGATAATGATAATAATGTGTTTTCTTATTGATTACAGCAGTGGGAAGGCAATTTAGTGCAAAACCACCCTGAAATAGATATTGGTAATGATATTTAAATTACCTTAAACAAGTCAGTTACCATTTGTCAGTAGAATGAGGAGGAATTAGCCTTTTCTGACCAGAAGTGACTTTAAAATAACGACTGATTAAATCACCTCTGGGGGAGTGTGTGTTGGATTTGGAAAGTGACATCACACTTTGGGCTCTTTCCTCATTAAGGCTGGAATAGCGGCCAGCAGCTTCATCTGTGAGGGTGGGAGGTTGGTGTACAGGTGGAGGTGTAACTGAAGAGGAGGAGTCTGGAGCTTTCCCACTGTCCAACACTACATCTTCAACAGGAGAAGTGGCGAGAGTTGATGAGGAAATAAATCGGAATATTGTGAGTAAATATTGCGTTTCCTTCAGGGAAGACATATTGTCTACTACTGTATACATCATATACTCTAGAAACATCATCAGTGTCTGATAAAAATAAAAACCTTATTTTAAGCTTATATTTTTCGGAATTTTATGGAACAATGAAGAAATTGATTCTGAGCGGGACAGTGAAAACACCAAGAATTTGAGCCTACTTACATTTGCTTAATACTAAAATGACAACCAGTTACCTTCCTGTGTTTGCGTCATAACTTCCTGCAGGACACACTCTACCCTCTTGCAAAGCTCCTCCTCGTCTACATCTGCATCAACACGGACCAAAATGTTTTGCTTTCCACTAAACCATTTCTCTAGTTTTGGCCAGGTGTCCTGAAAAGTTGTGATCCTTGAGGGGGGAAAAGGATGTTAGATACTAGACATACAGTTGTGCAGTAGCAGTAATGTATTCATTTCAGTGTAACTTCCCATTTGATTCTTCTTTTTTATTTACCTGTGTGGAATCTGTGCCAGATACAGGTTCTTGTCTGTGGGATGGGAGGTTGTAGCAACAGCAGTATCTGTATCCGCACCAGGTTTTTGAGCAAGAGAACCACACACAAAACACACCACACACAATAATACAATTTACATTTAACTGGTTACTTGTGTATGTATACATACACACACCACCTAAAAAATAATGTTTTGGTGCACACAGATACATAGCATTAAACTTCCACCAGCGTAACGTACCCATCTGACTGAATACACGTTTAACCACACAATCATCAGGGATATCCAGCAGCAGAGCCAGATCCAGTACAGGAGCTGGGAGTGGTGGAGGTTTGGATGGATTAGGATCAGCAGCAAGGTTCATCTTGCTGCTTACAACACCATTCCCTACCTCTACAGACCCACCCAGGGCTTTCTCTAGCAGGTAGGCCTGGGTGATGTCCACTGGAAAGCCATCCAGGATCCAACCTGACTGAGCTGGAACCTGCCTAGTAAGGACACAACACATATTTCACTGTCTAGAGAGAGCCTGTGGGGTTGTTGTTTGTTTATTTTATCCACACTGTATACAAAAGTAAAATTTTGATTTCACTGAAATATTGACTAAATGTGAAATGAATTGCATATGGTAAAATCGAGACAATACAATTGACAAAAACCTATATACAATACTTTATAGCAATACAAGTTCTGTGTGCTTACCTGATAGCCTCTACTATAATGTCCACTAACAGCTCATTAGGGATGGCGTTGCCTTTCCTCAGCTCTTTTTCTGCAGCTGCTCCCTGCAAGGCCCGGGTAGACAGCTGGATAAGGGACACACGTAAGCAGGAAAAGAGTTAAGTATTTAATTCCAAAAAGGTACAGAACAATTCTGGAAAAAAATGTGTTTATAATTCAATATTTAAAATTATTACAGTCCCAAACATCATTATTTTATCAACAAGGAAATTAAGGTTGGTTAGTGTTATAAATTGAATACAGTTAAAATTAATAAGCAAATACAAAGAGTCAGAAGATCACAAATGCAACATATAAACAAACAACACTTACTCTTATGTTACTGTCGCTACTTTCCTCTTGAGTGTCAAGAGCTAAAAATACAAGGAAATTATGAGTGACACGTAGCCTATCACATCAAACAAGCAGCTGTATGAAGTAGTTAATATGCAGTGCATATTTATTATAAGCAAAAAAACGTATAAAATAGCACAGAATAGAATCATGCTGGCTTCAGTAACCCACCAGGTTTCAGTGATGTAGAGGATGTGAGCAGTTGCTCATTGTCTTTCTCTCCCTGCTGCTCTGTGACCTGTACATTTTGTCCAAAAAAGGTCTGTTTCAAAAGGTGAAATGTTTAAGATCATTTTATACAAGTCTATACATGTTTGGCACGGGCAGGAGAGACTAGTGAGATTTTATGGTCCTGAAAAATCCTTTCAAAGACAAAATTATGTGACAAGATTAAATAAAAAGGGATACTAGTGAAGTTACAAAACTGTCATACTGTGTCTGACTATACCTCCTCTTCATTCTGGTAAGCATTCAGTGCCTCCTCAATCAGTGTGTCAGCTGATAAGACATAGATGCCATGGGCTAAAGCAGAAAACAACACACATACTCAGCAACAAATAAGCCATACAACCTCATTCCACATCCGTTTTTAATATATCATTTCTGTAAAGACATAATTAGGTGGTGTGACATTGTGTTTGTGTGTATGCTTGCATCCATGTTCGGATTGCATGCCATGTACCTTCAGCAATCTTGGCCAGGCAGGTGGTCTTGCCAGAGCAAAACTTGCCCAGGACGCAGGCCTTGAGGGTAAAGTGAGGAAATGGTGAGGAGGGTTCCATTACGGGTTGATGAACAATGTTCCTCAGTCGCACGACAACATGTCCAAGAATGCTGTTGTTGGTCAGGGGTAATTTGGTCTCCCCTGCTTCCTCTGGCCATGCCCACTCACCTACCATGTTCTGACAAACATAACATATGGCTAAGACAAAGAGGATCTTCAGCATTCACACAGTTCAGGACTTCAGTTCAGGGACAACTCAAACTTTTTTATTGTCAAAAAATGTAGCTTGGTTGACTAGCTACATGCAAGTGTGCGGACAAACACACACACACATACAAACATGATTTGAAAACACTGCACTCGTGTTTGAAACTCACAGTGTATTCATCATAGTCCTGGTTTTTGAGTATCTCCTGCTTCTTAAGCTCTACAGGGTCTAGAGGGGTAGAGAACTCAAACCCTGGCTGCTGGCCATTTATCGGCTTATAGAGAGGCAGACCACTGAACAGCAATTCCTTCCACTCTCTCATCGGCTTCTCTGGAATCAGACTGGACATAACAGCAGAAAAAATGACAGGAGGCAAAGCTAGACTTAATAAGTGGAATTGTGGTTAAAATGAAACCTGGACCACACATTTGAATATGGTTTTACATGTTTGAACTACTGAATTTACTGTCAAATTTAATGTCCTCCAAATATATTTAAAATAAAATTGATTTTTGATTGAGCCTGAAAACGATTAAACTTAAATGTATTTCAAGAAATGGTTAATGTAACCATGAGCTGATGTAGTGGATATGTAAAACCTAGGGTACCAGGATACATATACTGTATATACAAAGTGAATATTCAGCAGGGTTGTGTGGGCAGTGCATATCTGAGGAAATGGTGTATTTGATCATGAGAAGAAGCAGACAGAATGTTGACATCTCCTGATTTTATTTGACCACTGGTCAGTTGTACAAAAATGTTTCCAATATTTGTAATTTTTTCACAGGTTTTTGACTCGCATCTGAATTAGCACTGCACTGCCGTGCTTGAGTTTTTATAAGACTTCAGTCTTCAATCAGATTTCAGATTGTCAACGCTTTCCTAAAATACCCTTTTAATGTTTTCCTGTAGAAAGAAAGAAAAACAATGATGAAAGATAGAAACAAACCAATATTTAAAGGGCCTATGAGCCCATATTTCCTGCTCCTGTTCTTATTAACTTTATTTTACCCAATCTGTCTTTGAGTCTATTTGTTTTAAGGAAAAAAGTTGCCTGTTTTTATTCTAAAAAAATTTAAACTTTGATATTATGTTTTGTGCTTGATTGTGAACTTTGTTCAAGCATAAATAAATAAAATGTGGACACATTGCAGGGGACTTGTCCTATCACTCCCTCAATCCAATCCCTAAGATCATGAAGTGGCCAAAATCGAAATGTCTTTACAACTACAGTACATTCAACTCTTTAAAATTATATTGCTTAACTAACTTTTACAATAATTTCTGATAATAATTCTTGGCAACTACCAGGAGACGCAATTTGTATAACACATTTTGGAATTTCCACATATTCATTAACTGACAGACCAAGAGGTCAGTTTGGAGGTTTTAAGCCCAAATACTGTATGCATGTTTCTACTGCATCATTAAAAGCAATTGTGTTACGTACTTCCCAGTGAGCTGTCGATATTCTCCAACCTTGGTGGCCAAGTCCACTATCTGCTCCAAAATGTCCTTGCAGCTCGTAAAGTGTTTCTTGTATCTGCTCTGAGCTCGTTCTGCAGCAATCCTGTTACAGAATTCAAGCTCCTTTCTGATCTCTTCGGCACCTTCCAACTTAGCCTGCTGAGCCAAAGCCTATAACAGGCCCCGGTCAGAAAGATGGAATGAGCGGAGGATGCATGACATAAATGTTCCTGCTAATCGCCACTGTTGTAAGTAAATGAGGAAGATGAAAGATGTTACATAGGTCATTTATTGTGCAAAACACATAACTAGATGTTTTTTGTGGAAAATAGCCTTAAAGAGACACAGAACTAATAGACCTCACTTTCTGTAATCAGTAGATTACTGATATTGAAGGTTGCAGAAAAAAAGAAAGGAGGATTTTAATTCAGCTTCCTAGTTCGCCAATAGATACAGCATCAGTAATACATGGGGTATTACTGATGCTGTGTCTATTTGCAGACTAGGAAGCCTTCATACGTACGTACATTTAATGGTAATATTTTCTCCCTAAATCACCTCCCAAAAGAGATTCTTTCACTTTTTTACAGTAAATGGCAAATAACCTCAGAATCTCAACAATCTGCTTTGGGATTGCCTGACAAATTAGGTTAATAACAACGCCACTGCACCATTACCACACTGTGCTACAACATACCGTCAATTTAACACTGAAACCATGCTGGACCATGGCCTTCATCTTTTGTGAGACATTTATCCAAGTATCTGTGCCTTCCTTTCAACTAAATCAGTCATCTACAGTATAAGTGTGATCACTGGAAGGACATAACAGATAAACATATAGTTATTTATGTCATGATTCATACAGTCTTACTTTAACATTTATCTGTCCTCTGACATCACTCTCTGTCTTCATAATTCCTAATACCCTGTTGATACTCTACAAATTACCAAAATCAACCCTTTACTACTCATACTATCACTGATACAGCCTAATACAAAGCAACAATAGAGAGGATTTTTCTTCTTCCTTATTCATCCTATCTCACCGCCTCCCTCTCCAGAGCTTCCTGAAAGTCCCTCTCTCTCCGCTGCTGGTACTGCTGCTCTCTGAACAGGCGGTTCTCCCGGATCACCTCCTTCTGCATACGTATCTGGAGGAGCTGAGCTGCCAAACGCTGCTCCTGCTGAGTCTGACGTGTCAGACGCTTCACCAGCTGCTCCTCTCGCCGTGTCTCCTGCAGGGTGAGGCAGAGGTGGCTGATCAGTTGGTTGATTTGGGGTTAAAATGACTATTGTCAAACAGTCTGTGTGAGGTCAAAGAGAATAGGACGTGTAAGATTTATTTAAAAAGTATTTTCCATATGGTCTACAAAAACAAATAGATAACAAGATATGAACTGCTAGAGAAAGATTCTTCAGGAGGCAAAATAGACTGTATTGACTTAATTCTCAAGTTTCCTGAGTGGGTATTTATCTCTATTAACATTTCTCAATGAGAGGAGAGGAGAAGTTTCACCTCTTGAGCTTCATGGGCCTTGAGCTGCTCCACCAGGAATTTGTCTCGTCTTTTCTCTCTCTGCTCACGAGCTACAGCATTCTCCTCCAGCCTCTGTCGGATATCCTGTATATACTTGCTATTGGATTGTAATATCAGCTTGGTTCCACTTCCGGGGACATCACAGCCCTGGTGGCTGCCGCCAAGGGGAAAATCTCCAGGGAAGGGCTGACCACTAGAACTGAAAAGGTTCAAATCACATATGGAGTCATTGCTCTAATATAATCTAGTATGATGGTGAATATTTTGGGTGTCTATAAAACTCTATTAATAAAAACATTTCCATAACATAGTAATACAAACAATATAAATTTTGTGATTATTTCCTTTTCTCTCACCTTGAAGAGGCAGCAAAACCATAAGTAACCAGTTTCTTCCTGTTTGTCTCAAACTGGGCTATTTCAGTCTGGACCGTCTGCATGGACAAAAGGGACAGAAATTGTATTAATACTAGAAAGACAACCAAACTCATGTCACTCCTTTGTTTTCAATTTGGACACACATGTAACAAATGTGCTCTGAAAAATTCAATTAACTGTTGTCAGACTTATTGACAATTGCCTTTGAAGTAGTGTATAGAGAGGGTCATCACTTGAAATTCCTAGTAAATTGGGAAAATCCCAGAGAAAACCTCGGCAGAGAAAGTGAATTAGAAACAATCTCCGCTCTGTAAACAATGACGGGTGTTAAGCAATAATAAGCTATTGGTTTTGAGAAGACCTGGGAACAATTGGTGAACAAACACAAAGTTCTTGGGCCTGAACTTCTAAAATTGTGTAAAGGATTTTTTCATAATGTACTCAACAGATTCTGATGACTGATGTGAGCTTTTGAGGGGACTTCTACCTAGACTTAAGGTCCAGTGTCAGCAAGCATAGGCCTCTACAAACTCTGCGGGCACCACTCTATAGCTGACCCTGTGTCAGCAGGCCAAAAATGAAATTCCCTCTGTGGGTTAATAAATTATCATCATTATTTAATCTGGATCACACCTGTGCTTGTTGCTGTGCTCTGCGTTGCTGCTGATGTTGTCTCCTCTTGAGGTTGAGCTGTGAAGTGTAGGGAGGTGGCTTGGGCACCTGGACCATAGAGGCCTGATTGCAAGTCACAATGTCATTGTGCTTCTGACGACCCACCCACAGCTGCAACACACACAGTTCCCCACTGTCAGTAGCATGAGCTTTCCTATATTCCATCATCAAGCAGCTGGGGTTCAAGTGTAGGTTTATCACTTAGTACTGGTATAGTATCAAAGTAATGTCCAACACCAAAATACTGCAAATACTTGTAACTGTGTAACATGAGAGACTGAGAAACAAATATGTCAAGTTGATATAGATGTAAACTGTAGACTGCCTTAAAGTCTGGTCATACATTTTGATCTTATGAAAAGAGGAGAAAAGTGGTACAATACTGTATTTTACTTTCTATGGTCTCCAGTACCTTCTCAATATTCTTCATTCTCTTCTCATCCTGAATTTTGAGTAGTCTTTTTTGCCGGATGGTATGGGTCATCACAGACCTGTCGTTCCATTGCTGGCGTTTATCCTCATAGTGCTGAGAAATTTTCTGCAGCTTCAGCTCTGCATCACGTTTCACCACCTGATGCAGTCGCTATATAAAAAGAGAGTAAGAGAGATACTGATGTTACAATTAACTAATAATGTGAACTTCAAACATAAATATTATTGAAAGACTGAAAGACAGCCAGAACTGCCATACCATACAGTTTTTCAGTATTGGTATGGAGCTGAAACTACTTATCTTAATATGTTTCTACAGAACAAAGCATGCTGTTGCCCAAAGAAACTGGCCCTTATCCACATGCACATACTAGACATACATCTATACAGCCACTCTTACATCAGAGTAGATCTCATGCTCTTTTTTGTGCAGGCCCGCAATGGCTGCAGGCTGCATGATTTCCATCACTGTCCCGTTGATTTCTGCTTTCTTCTTCTTTTCAAGTGAGACGTAGAGTTGGTAAAGGAGGCGTGTGGCAACACCCTGCTTCTCCTGCATCAGTTCCTGTGCTGTGTTTACGTCGAAGGAGATGCCCAGTAAATGGAGAGTAGGCTCAAGGCGGGTAAAATTATTCAGTTTGGAGATGGAGGTGCTATGAGAAGAGGTGCAAATAACTTTAATAATTATGAACACTTTAAATGCGCTGGAGAATTAAGCAACAGTCAGCTATCTTTCCAACAACAACAAGCACAGGAGCATGGATAGATAGCAAGAGAGAGGAAGGGGCCAACTTACTCTTTCTTCATAAACATACTGAAATCGTTCTGCAGCTGATATTTATGCAGGACCTCCCCAATTAGGTAACCACTGGAGAAATTCTTGGCAAAGGTCTTTGGCTCTGTGAAGATGAACATACAATAATTTAATGTTACGAAAATTACATTTTCAACATGTAATCATTTTTTGATGTTGTTTACAACTCTCAAAATGTTGGACAACCACTAAAGTAGGTAAGTAGGTTTAACCTAGCCTAGCCTAGCTATGTAGGTTTTTCCAGAATACTCTTGGTCCATTTTTTTTGTTTAAAATAACGTTGCTCATAATATCTCTTACCCTTTAATCAATATCCCTTGACTTCCTGTGTTGATAAGTTAATACTTGTTTATCATCTTTGATATGTAGCTAGCTTCTAAAACACTGCATACATTGTTAGCTTGCCTTTAGCGTGCCAGCAAAACCACCGCGTTAGCGTTAGCATTATTGAGCTAGCAGGCACCTAGATAGGCTGTAACTTTAGTCCCACTTACCAACAGCTTTTGACAGCCGGACCTCCTCGTTTAGCCACCTACACAATATATCCGACATCTTCTTTCTTTAACGTTCAACTCAAACAATTTACTACCTAATAATTTACATGATACTAGGTAATAATATGACTCTTTAGCTCACTAATAACGCCTGAACAACAGTCTAGAGCGGAGGAAATCCCAACGGTGCATTGTTGCCATGGTGACGTGTCAACTGGGTTGCCCAGCGTGCTTCAGGAGGGCACTCATGGGGAGCGGGCGGGCCCATCTGGCCCTGGATCTGTTTTCATTTCTGCAACCAAATCGGGAAATTAGGTATGTAATGACAACAGACTGATCCAGAACCTGTACAAGTTCACACTTAAGAAGGTCAGCAGGGACGATAGTATTTTTAGCAACACTTGACTGCAGCCACCCTTTACCAATTAGGGAACGAAAAAAGAAGAACATATTTATTGTACTGAAAAATGTACTTGTCACATTGATTATGGCAATTGGCAACAGAGGGTTACTTACATTTCTGTGCAGATATTAGACAAGTGGAAAACTATATATATATATATATAAAAACACTGACACACTGACAGTGACCAGATAAATAACTTTATTGTATTTAAACAAGTAGCATTTCAGTTTGTGTTAGTGTTAACATTTATTTATTCACTCAGAAGCACTCCACTATCTGTTTTCATCCAATCCATAGTAAAATATTCTGCAAAATATCATGAAATTAAAAGCATTTTCAGATATGAAAGCCTTTTTCAGGTGCACAATACTTCAGTCATGCACATTAGTCAGTGTTAGTGTTTTAAAGGCATAGAGTAACATAAACATGAATTTTTGAGCCACTCATTTGTAGTAATAGTTTATACAGCATGCATTGATTTCACAAAAACATCTAGGGCCAGAGATGAAGATGTGTAAGGCAGCAAGATTACCCTACTGTATAAACCACTAAATCGTAATGTTGAGTAAACACAGGCTCCAATTAAAAATGCGAATGGACAACGGAAAAAAATAGCAGACTGAATGTAAAATTGCCTGTCCGTAGTTGCCATGTAGGAGTCTGCATGGTGAGTAATCTGGCCCTACTTACAATGTGTTTGGCAAAGCGACACTGCTGTGATAAGACAGGAATGCAAAGCAGGCTAAACTATCATAACAAGACAGGATCACAATTCTAATTCAGTTTACATGACTTTTCAGACACATTTAAAAATGATTCCATGTATTTAAGCCCACAACAAATATATAGTGTATAGTATTCATAGGATTCTATATATCTGGTGTCATCAACACAAACATTTGCTTTTATTTTCTCAAGAAAGCTGGTTAGTCAACATTAACTCTGCCTGTTGTGGTATAGTGAACATCATTTCCAATGTAAAACAAAGTAAGATTTTGTGAATTACAATTATGTACAGTTAGCTGTATAAAAACAAAACTTGCAGAAAAATAAAAATTGCAATTTTGTTGATCCAAATCAACATAAAAGCATGTAACACATAGCATTCATAGGTTAGTCTCCAAAGCCCTGCTTGTTTGAGAAAGCAGGCTTCAAAGGAAAACAATCTGCAGCCATGTTTAAATACTCAAAACTATATCCACCCTTTACCACTGCCTTGAAGTGATCACTGATCTTACACAATGCAACTGGCTGCTTCACTCTTTACTCAATTTGACTGGTGCAAGATTTAGCTTTTGACAAATTCTTTTAACCACTTGTTTCCCCCATTAATCAAGTTAAAATTCAGATCAGCATTACAAGACAAAGAGAAAGAAGAGATAAATTTTTTCTCAGTAGTCAAAGAGAACTGTCTGCCTGTTATAAGTTCATCAGTGAAGCAATCTGTTATAGTTCATCTAAGTCATCATTCATGTCACAGTAGTTTTACTTAAAGCTTGTTGGCTGGAGGCACTGAAAAACAATAGACCACAGGCTGCCACACAGGAAAGCCAAGGTCTGACTCTGAAGAACACGATAAAATAAACACCCTGGTTACCACTGGATTCCCAAGGTCACAAGGTCATTTCCCCACATTTTTGTCAACAAAAGCTAAATTATAGCATTTGTGGAAATTTTCTGTAATTTCCCAATGCATGATTTCCCCTAGGTCCCCTTATCCAATCACAACATTTACAAAGAAGGCTTCAGAAAAAGAAATTGCAATGAAGAGATAGTCCTACACACACACAAAAAAAAACAACCTTTAAATGTATTGTAGACTTAGATCTCCCTAAAAAATAAAAAAGCTTCCAAGCACGGAAAATCAACATCAAATGCAATATCATCTCTCTGGGCTTGAAAATAAAGCAACCAAAGAAAAATAATTCTTCACATCCACACAATTATACTGAGGGGGCTGAGAATAACAATTATAATGCAACCAAAGTTTTGAAATTTCAGCACGTACTAAAACTGATTAAAACGGACATTACACTCCAGTGCCAGTGGAATCTGTATGTCTAATACAATACATTTCTGATCAGTTCTGAACTGCATTACTGTAAGGTATTCTTTTTCATTATACACAACATTTAGGAGCAAGGCAGTGTGTGAAAGGTGATTTGGCGCAAATTACTGGAAGCATTACATTAATCAAGGCAATTTAAATACTGCAATTACCCACCCAAGTTAATTCTCATAATTTGTTCGACACCAGTCAGCTTGATAATAATGCTCGACACAAAACATTAAAAAAAAAAGACACTGGCCTTACTGTGAAATGGGTTTTTTAACAAGAAAAAAAAAAACAGAAATAAAAATCTCTACTGGTTAAGGAAGACAAAACAACAAAAACATGTAACAGATTACACAATAGTTTGTTCGTTCATTAAATCAGTTTGTATTCATGTTCTAGCTTATATCAGTGTATATCCACTGGGCTCATCACACACACAATTCCAGACCATAACTGAAAGCACCACTCCGGTTTCTGTGTAAAACAATGACTATTCTCATTCATAAGTGCTTCTTTCAATTAACATCTCACTGGTCAAACAGTTACTTGTGAAAAATAGATCACGTATGTAAGGATGGGAGCTGCCTTGCCATCTTTACATACCTTTAAAATTGTATTACTTTTTTACATCCAAATGCCTTTTTTCCTTTCAGTAGCTCATCAGCTGTCATAACACAGGCAAGATTATCCCAGTGGCAAGAAGACATGGATATTAATGAGAGGGAGGTTTTCTGTCTACTTAGCTACTTTCTATTGAAACTGTTCTTTTGCAGTGTTCTTCCATAAATGTCCTTTACTTTTATTGTGGCATCATTTGGTTTGAAACTGTCTTGCTTTGAGTTTCCTTCTGTAGTGTAGTCAAGTTCACATTACAAAAGATAAAAACATTTGAAATGCAAGCTAAAAACTGGACATAGTCAACTAAAATACAGGATATGCCATTGCTAAATGCCCATTAGGGAGTCACAGAAAAGGCAGTGAGAGGACGTTAACAACCACCAGGTTGCCAGGGGGTGCAATAAATATGGTGGAAAAGAGGTATGAAGAAATCTTTTGAAGAGATTTGTTGTCAGAATAGAAATGTTTTGACATATAAATATACAGATTTTGATATTTTTTATATTGGCATGAAAGAGAAAAGTAAAAGAATTGTAAGAATGTAGTGCTACATCGGAGAGGGTATTGGGCTAGGCTTGTTTGATGCATGACACTGGTAACAGTAATGAATCTGAAAGTTTTATGTGAACCCCCCTGGCCTGTCTGCTATTAGTGAGATAGAGATGACATCACAGTTTTGTGGATGACAGCAGGTTGGTGAACCAGGTTGCTGCAGATGACAGCTGTCGTTTCTCCTCTGCATGTTCTTCTCCATCAGGGAGGAGGAACTGAGTGGAAGTAACAGAGGTGGGGGATCCGAGAGAGGGTGCCAGGTCGCCACATTCCCCAACCTCCACGGGGGAGTCCAAATGCCAGGAGCTCTGGGGTTTGTAGCCCCCAGCACTGGCAGCCTGGGGCTCTAGGAAAGGCTCATGTGAAGCTAGGCTCATGCTGTCACTTGGGGCTCTAGGTTGCATCTGGGGCCGGTAACCCCCTCCTCCACCTCCACAGCTGACAGACAGATCAGCCTGGGGTTGGAGGGCCTCAGAGGAGCCCTGTGGATCTAGCTGGAAAACCAAAGAAGACCCTGAGGTCTGAATCCCTGTGTACGTCACATCGGTGTGTCCTGAATCCAAAGATGATGCAGAGGAAGCAGAGGAGTCTGGGAAAAACGGTCTTATGGGCCGCTCATCTACCACTTGGTTGTAGTAACGTAATGACGTTGGCTCATCTGTGTCAACTGGCTCATCCCCTAGCCCTTCTTCATCCTCGTCTTCTTCAGGAATGACAACAAGCATTTCTTTACTAGAATCCCACTCAGGCTTTTCTACAATGTGGACCATACTGTGGGGAGACGGTTTCAAATCCAACGGCCCCTGTAAGACAAACAGAGTGATTAAACACTTTACTGAGTCCATTTAAATGGGAGAAAACGCCTCATAGTCTTCTCACCAGGGTTGATTAAAGAAAACACAAATATAGGGAATGGTCAATTGTAAATTCTATATATAGCATTAGCACACAATGAGTTTAGTCGTGAGGGTCAGATTGGATTAGGCTGATACTGTACCTGTGGCCTGGACCAATCACCAGACAGCTTGGGCTCAGGTATGTCTGGATAGAATGCCTTTTTCACCCTGGTGACAAAGCAAAATGTCACTTGAAACATACACTATCATAAAGAGCCTAAAAAACATTCAAAGAATACCTTGTAATGGAAATTTGCTGTTAACACATTGCTATTGACCATTTGTGTAGCCTTGCATCTGTCACCCTTTTGCCCTGACCTCATTACGACTCCTGCTGCAGGTCATAAACCTCTGGCAGGAACTAATCAAGATAGCTCAGATAAGAGGGTTTAACACAGACTTTTTGATGTTCACAGACCTCCTGACCACCTGTCTAAACAAAGCATCCTTCCCCCTTTAAAAGATCTCACTCACACACAGTCTGGTATCAGATGCTTGCAGACAGCAATGTGGTCACTCTGCAGCGCTGATCCTTTCTGGCCGGAAAGCTTATTAATAAATATTACAAAGACAGTTCTGTTTTGAGATTCTTGATTTTCAGATTTCCACCACAACCTCCTAATAGCTCCTCTTCGATACAGTTTAGAGAATAAGCTGCTGCTTATACTGGGTTTTTACCAATGTGGTAGATATCTTTACAAATGTTGCTTTGTGTATACTTGTGACATTATTTACGGGACACACAAACAAGAGAGAGACACAGGATAGGATCATAACAGTCTTACCATTTCCTTTTCTTGTAGCAAATGAAGGTGACAGTGACCAGGAATAAGGCTGTGACTCCCAGAGAAGCCAAGATTTCCAGGATCAGCCAATTATCTGTCAGGACAAGACAGTAGAAATATTAGAGATATTAGCTAGCAAGATGATTATTTTTCCTTACTTTTGAGTATAAATCACTCTGTAAACTGAACCCTGAAGTGTGGTTACCTACAAGCAATTATTTATACAAGAGCATCTTTTGTAGCCTCAAATAATAGTTATAGTAAAAGTTGTAGAATAAACCAGTCATAATTATACACATAACACACATAATGTTCACATACTGTATGGCTCCAGCGTTATGGAGGAAGTGGCACCTGTGCCCTCGCCTGCTGAGGTGTATGCCTTGACAGTAAATTTATAGGAGCCCTCAGGGAAACCTTTTACTGTGTAGGTCCTGCTTCCTAGGTCTGACAGATTGGCTGTTCAAAGGACAGGGCGAAAAACAAAAAGGGAGAGAGGAACAGAAAGGAAAGAAAAGAAAGAAAAGGGTAAATGCAGGAGAGGGAGCAATGAGGAGCAAAGTGAGTGAGTTTAACAGGATACAAAATTCACTTTCAACAACATATTTTGATGAATGTTGTAATAACATGAATCATGCATGTTTTGTATTCGATTCAAGCGCTCTACTGTAACAGCTGTACTTTTTACAGAGGCGGCACTTCACATCAATAACATTTACCTAGAAGTGTCAGCTGGGAGCCGTTGCTGATGTAAATGTTGTAGCCTAGGAGGAAGCCTCTTCTGTTGACCAGCGGGATCTCATCCCAGGTAAGGAGAATATCAGAGTCCTGCTGCCTTGACAGAAGGACAGAACTGGAAGGGACTGTAGAAGCCGCAAGGAAAGGAGGAAGACAAGAGAAGAGTAGGATAGGAGGCATAACAGAGAGAATAAGAACAGAGAGTCAGCAATTACAATGCTTTAGTCATTTGCTTCTTCTGAGAGGACGAGTTTCCACATGCAGTGCTGTCCTTACCCAGCTCCTGTGTGTACCCCTGCCAGCGCTGCAGCAGTTCTGGGGCCTCGGAGGAGCAGCTGTACAGGGAAAACTGGTACCTCACACCTGGATGGAGGTTGGCTGGTGGCAAAGACAGAGATGTATTATATAGTATAATTTCTAATTTGACAGCCCCTTACTGGCAGATACTAGAGATTAAAGTTACGTCTGAGTATGTGGGAAGGTGAAAATCCTGTTTACTTTTTAAATTACTAAACACTGTCCATAGCCAGGAATAGCAGGGGGACAAAGACAGTGGAGTTTTGAGCTTGTACCAACTGTAGAAACGCTGAAAACAATGCTCTATTTTCACAGACTTGGTTGATTTCTTTTTAAAAGAGGCATCAAGGCTGGCATACCTGACTCAATGGAGACATTAGTGGTTCCAGCGGCCAACTTGATCCACTCCACAGTGCAGTCCCGCATGCAGGAGGCATCATGCCATTCTACCACATAACCACAGGTGGCGTTTGCATCACTCTGCCAGAACAGAGGAAAGCCTCTGTCCGTATAAACTGCCCTGGACATACCAAGGGGTTCCACATCTGGAAAGAATATGTATACAGCAATATAAAAACCGCTTGTCTTCATATTCTGCTTTTATAACTAACTGACTGCTGCTGCTTTAGTCTTTCAAGTGTTTCATTATTGTTGGAACCAAACAGACAAATGATCTAGTTGCTCTCAGTACCTAAAAATGTAAGTTAAACTTGTGCCTTTGAGAATAAACAAACAAATCGCTTTTGCCTTCTTACTTGCTTCTTATATGTTAAAACATCCCAAACACATTCCCTCAATTTCCACATACCTGTCAAACGTAAAGGTATAAGTACACTTGCAGGTTGAGACATCCAATGAGCGTTCTTTGCAATGACAGTTGCTATGACCTTGTCACTGCCGAAGGTAGCGATCTGTGTGAGGTTGATTGGAGCAGCAGAAGTATTCGGGGTAAAGATTTCTGTGTGCTGTAGATTTTCTTCAGGGCTCCAGAAAGTAACTTCATAAGCTATGATCTGGCCGTGGCTCTGTCTTCGAGTCAGAGGCTAGAAGGAATCAAGCGAAAGGGAAGGAAGATTTAATATATATATATATATATATATATATTCACAACAGGTCAAGCTTACTTATGCCAAAATGGAGAAAGACAGTAAAAGGAGGAAGAAGCCAGAAACAAAGGATAAAGATTAAAACAGAAAATCCTTGATAGGCAGTGCACTTGCATCATCTGATTGTGGCTCATGTGAACATGCTGCAACTCTGTGCTCTCCACAGTATAAATATCAAACTTGTTGACCGCAAATCTACAATCTGAATCTTAAACAATTCAATTCAAAGAGGAAAAACAAAACGTACCTTCCAAATGACCTTCCCAGTGTTGTCTCTGTTCATCCACATCCACACATCAGGAGCATCTGGCACTGAGAGAAGACAAAAAAAGAAAGAAAAATGGCACTACTGCTCCTGTTTGTTTCATAAATACATTATTAAGTAACATTTCTTCTACTGATAACACAGAGCAATAAAATGAAAAGGTACTATTTTAAGCTTACTTTGGAAATAGCAGTTTGACAAAAACAATCTTTCCAGTAAGTGAACCTTGAGTAAAAATTATTTTTGTCAAAGGAACTCTTGCTATGTATATGAATATACCTCAAATTCATAAAGTCAAAGCAATGGTGTTTGGGCCTTTGATGGACAAACTGGCCTCACACTAGGTTTTACAGTAATAATATGTCTACTGTCTTTTGTAACTGACAAGCTATCACATCTTAGAAGTGAGACAATATAACATTTTAGTTATACCTCAGAGCAATTAGTAATAATTATTTAAGATTAAGTCAGTATGTAGCAACATTAATTACTTGTAACAAATCATTAAACATGAACTGCTCAGGGCATACTGGTAGCGTACTTGACTGATGCCCATTTATGTTAGAGCTGAAACAATTAGTCAATCTATAACAATTCATAAACAACTGATAATCATTTATGCTTTTTATCAGGCAAAAATGCCACTTATTAACTAGTTCCACTAGTGCCTCTAAAATGTGAGAATTTGCTGCTATTCTTTGTTTTATATCAACTTTGGATTTTGGACAAGCAATCAAAAGATTTTATAGACTAAACGTTAATTGAAAAAAATTGAAAAAATAATGATACATTAATCAGTAATGAACATTTTTAGTTGCATCCCAATTTCACTGACATCTCTGCTAAAATAAAGAGATATCACAAATAAATCCCTTACCATAAGTGTTGGTTTTGAAGGAATATGGTTCGCTCCAGTCTCCCCACTTCCAGAAATTCTGCTGGGCACCACAGCAGACTTGAACACTGTAATCCTCATCAGGATACAGGTCCGATAGAACCACCGACTGCAGACCCACACCAGAGAAGGTATGCTGGACACATACATTAGACTTCATTACTGTTTGGTACATCGATGGTCACACAAATGGAGGGAACAGATACAAGCTTGCATTTGTTGAAAGTAATGTGATAGGTCATTAGTATGTATGGGAATATGGTAGAAGAATGGAAGTGGTATTATCTGACCAACATACTGTATATACACAAACAGAAACCATTTAAAATGGACTAAAAAACTCAAAGAAGGTTCTGTACATTGAGACAGACAGAGCAAACAAACACAAACAGATGAACAAGTGGTCTTCCCCTGCAACACACACACACACACACACAAGCACACACAAAGACAACTCACCTTTGTTTTGTACCCATGGGAGGCAAGCTCTACCTGGCAGACAAAAGCCAGGGAGGAATAGCTGTTGTACTTCCACTGCCACAGCACAGTGGCATTCCAGGCATAGACGACAGAGCTCAGGTTAGCTGGTGCTACTGGATGGACTGAAGAGAAAGGGTGAAACAACAATCAGTGAACTGAGGAGATAAAAACACTATCATGGGTGTATTTCATGTCTATGTTTACCTCTATTTTGAAAAACTGGTATAAAATCAAGTTTATATGAATTCTTCTTTTTGGTGTTTATCCATCCATTGATTTTGATACTGTAAGGTTGATACACCTACCTCTGTGACTGAGTTCAGCAGAGTCAGTGAGGCTGTACTGGCCAAGAGGATTCACAGCTACCAGTGTCAAGTTACGCTCCCAATGGTCCACACTACACTCATTCGTCTTACGCTGCAGGCTGTCCACGGTACAGTTCCTATAGAAAAACAAAACAGATTAAAAATCAAGAGCAGATTCTTAGCGAATCTCAAATCAACACAACCAAATTAAATTACAATAAAATATAATCACTTGAGATGCTCAATCTAACCTAGAGTTTAACACATTCATAATGTAACTTCTCTTCTGGCCAGCCTTCAGACAATTCCTGTAAAAGGTCTGGCAGACAGCCAATCCTTTATCAATGTTAAAGGGACCCACAGAAGCAGGAAGTGGTAGCTTAGACTAAGTGCTTTATATTTTCTTGTCATACTCTCGCTCTTGGTTGATTTTTTCTGGGCAGAAAACACTTTTTAGAGAAAGGCAGGGGGAACAATCATAAATAATGCAGGGTTATTATGTCAGAAACAAAGTGACATTGTACCACATCCTGGCCCGTCCATGAATTGTTGTGAATCTGGCCAAAAAAAATCATCATTGCCACCACTGTCCCGGAGCATTATGACTTTCTTCTGAGAGTTTCCAAAATACTGTGACTTTGCTTTTTCCTGTTTTATAGCGTTTTGGATCCGAGTCAGACACAGATACCATTGTATGATTAGTAGGCTTTTTGTTCACTGCGTCCACAACGGTGATAAAATCATAAGGTGACGTAACACATAACCCTTTTGGTTTAGTTGGCATTTTTCCCATTTGTTGGTTAGTTTCGGTGGTGATTTAGTGGGTGTGAAAGCTGTCAATTGAACTCGGGTGTGCACTGCATAATCATACCAAGACCGCCTGAAGGTGGGTCTGGTTCTTAGGTTGGTTTGTTTGTGGTGCAAGCAAAGCACACCAACCACAGGATTTTGTGATAGCAACTATGTGATTTTAGCATGAATATTAAAAGCTATACTACTTTTTCTATTTTTATCCTTTTGTGGATTGTGAATTGTTGATCTCCAAATCAGAGATGGGTTGAGCTTGTGTGCTATTCCACGTATTTTCTGTAGCCTGCTTTTTGTGAATTAGTCAGGGTGTGCAATTCTGCTACCTAACCTGAGTCCTATGGTTTCAGGTCAGGTTACAGCCATTTTGTTGCATACATGTGTGAGCACAGGTGAGGTTTGGCTATTTTTTAAAGTAATTTATTGTGTTTGCGAGTGCAGCTGTGGTACCTCTTGTTCAGGGAGTAGCTTGTTCCTCGTTTGCCATACAAGTGTGTGTCTCCTTCGTTCCACTGGCACACAGCTGAGGTTAAGTCACGAGTCTCACACACAAAATCACTGGGCAGTGGTGGATCTGGGGGAGGGGACAACAAGTAGACATTTTGTTACTTGCTTAATCATATACATAAATAAAAAATTTAATAATAACCTAGATTTATTTAAAAGACAAGCTCAGTTATAATCTACAGACTTTTTCACACAAGCAACATCAGCAACATATCTGCTGGTTCAAGAATCTTTTTGAATAAAACTCTTTCTCTCTGTATAATAAAATTCACAAGCTATATAACAGTATAACTGAAGCAAGTTATTTTACACCTCAGTGACATCTACCATTTACCCGTTTTAATGATCTATTTACTTTGTGCCAACCCCCTCTCTCTGCCACTCCAACCACATTCACCCATCTTAGATATGACAACCATTCACACTTCAGTTCTTATCCATCCAGTTATTTATCTTACATCCAACAAACACCACTGCTCCAGTCAGTTTTGTCCTCAGGTTGTTGTAACAGAGGACATTGGTTCCCGACGAGCTGGATGGTCCCTGATTATCCACGGTAGTGGCGTAACTTCGCCTACTCAGTCGTGTCACGTTTATGTCTGTGTTGCCATAGTAGATGCTACCAAAGAGCTCCCCCTCTTCCACAATGCAACAGAAGGTGGTGTTGGCCCCCACAGGTACAATTCTGTCCTGGGGGTACATCTGGAATTTCTCATTGCTGGGGATATCGCTTCCTGAAAAGAAGGAGTGAGGGAGAAAAAAGAAAGCAGAGTGTTTTAAAATGTTCAAATGAAAGACAAAAGGGGAGAGGGAGATATAAATAAAGATCTATATTTGGGTACAAAGGAAAATCATTTGTTTGGAGTGAGATTTCAGAGAGAAAAATAATTTGAATAAGAAATAGCCTTCACTTCCCCTGAATTAATAAATGCATTATGTTAATCCAAAATTGAGAGGTCAGGCAAAGCAGTACTTATGTTTCTCTAATTATTGGTGTCCTATGATATATATGGATGTAATTACAGCCCCTCTGACCTTGAAGTATCTGAGTGTTGCTCCAATCACTTGTTGTCTGTTCATCTCTTGAGCGGACTTTGATCGACAGCGAGGTACACTCCAGAGGTTCAACTGAGGTCCAGTTCCACTGGTGCCAACCACTTACCTGATTCACTGTAGCAGACACTGTCTCCTACAGGTAATACGCAGAAAACACAGTGAGGGAATGAACAAGAAGTCATAGCTCATGCAGGAAAATAAATTAATTCTTCTGAATTATTATATCTGCCTATGACATAATGTAAAAGAAAAGAAAATATTATAGTAAAATGTGCTGTAGAGGCAAATAAATTAAATATGGCTTTGAAAGCTGCTTTTAGAGCCTGACCAATAAATCAGCAAGGCCGAAATATTGGCCGATATTAGCTCATTGCAGATCTATCTGTATTGCCGTATATGTCAGCTGATAAATTACAAGAAATTGAAGCACAATTATGCCAAAGATATGTTTTGTCACCTTCTATAGTTTGGCCAACAGAGAGTAGTGACAAGTTTATTTTCAACTGTAAAAAGGTCCAGCCCAGTACATTTCCTGGTTGCAACTGTTTAAAAAACAAAAACAAATATAAGGGAACCTTATCAAAAATGTTTATTTATGTTATGTGTTGGGTAAAGAAAATCAATATCAGCCGATATATCATTATCATATTTCATACTTTTTGAACTCTCGTACTGTATATCAGCCTCAAAATGCCTGTATCGGCCAGGCTATAGCTCCTTTCACATGACAATGTAACCAACTTGTAATATAACTTTGTTAATAACAAATTAACAAAAATAGAAATGCTCTTACGTAGAAGACAGTTTCATTGAATTCAGTTCTTAAAATCATGAGGTCAAAGGCTGTGGCTGCTCCTCCCAGCCAGGATATGGAAAGTTGCTGTGTATACATGTTGGCTGACAGGCTCACCTGCTGGGGTACAGTAAGGACTGGAAGAAGAAAAAAAATCAAGATCGGATTAAGTGATTTAAATGGTAAAGTATCGTATCAGCTCCACAGAACCTATGAGCAAACCTTTCCATATGGACCTCCTATATTGCTTCAATATTCAACACTTTCAACATCATGTGCATTGAGAGTTGCAGATTACTGATTTATCAAAATGTCGAGGGTGGAGTTTAGTTTGGTTCTCACCATCTTTAGCATGAGTGTGTACAGTCAAGAGGCCCAGGAGAAAACAGATGAGCCAGAGAGGGCTCCAGTTAGGCTTTGAGCTGGGACTGGCACTTAAGCGAGGCATGGTGATCAACTGGCCGAGTCACTGTCTGCAGATCCTAAGGTGGTACTCTCCACTACAGCAACATCATGCTAGACATCCTGAGAGGCAAGACACAGACAGAGGGTGACCTGTGGGAAAAGAAAAAAAAGGAAAATGTAGAGATCTGCTAAAACACAAACATAACAAAAAAAGAAAGGTAACACCTAAGGTGCGAGGAAATTCAACCAAATTCATGGTGAGAAAGTAAGGATTTGTCAGACAACAGGGAAACCTATTTTGTTTAAATGAAAGTCCCTGATTGTGAACACACAGTGCTGTTTTATACTATGAAGATGGTGTTGGTCTGAGGGCAGCTGTTGTGAAACTGTGAAGTTGGAGTCATGCCAACATAATGTCCTTATTCGTGGAATATTCTGGCATGCACAGTCATTTAAAAAAAATGTCTTTTGAGATTTGGCTAGTTTGCTCTTCTCACTGCTAGGTTCTGGGGAGGTGCTGCAATCGGTTGGGTCATTTTGAATTTCTGCAATGATTCCCTGCCAATTGTGTTTCTTGCATGAATGCATGCAAAAGCCAGGTGCCTCTACCAGGAAAAGCCAAACTTCATATCAACAAAAAAAACAATCTCTCAGGCAGCTGCTTTCAGGTGAGATGTGGAAACACACAAGTCAGAGAATGGTGTTATATATAAAGCTTGCACTTGCTGCTTATCCAATTCACCTGTTCTCTTCTCCAGTTGAGTAGTTTAGAATGTTGAAAAGTTACTTCAGAATAGCACACTTAACACACTCTCCACAGAAAACTATCACCAGCTTCATTCCAAATACACAGGTGCTTTTATTTGCACTACATGCATTAGAGACCCTCAGACACAAACACACTGGTTTTAAGGCAGCTAGAAGCAATGAAGACACAGCTGAACATAGATGGAACATTTATCCAGGAAATATTCATAAGCATAACCTGGTTTCTACTGAATGGAAGGTCACAGTGTATTCATTTCAAGTGTCAACACACCTCCTTCCACAGGCACCTTAACCAGAAAGTTGCACTGCCACAATTCGCTCACTGGCTGTGGCTGGCTATGCGCTACAAGCGCATACTTATGCTTTTACATTTTGTGCTCCTACTAAGTTTAGCATACCAATGTTATGGAATAAACAAGTGATAGGCCACACTACTGAAGCTTTTACAGCAAGTTTGAAATTAATCTGCAACTATTTTGATAATTTTTTAATCATTGAAATGCCAAACATTAATTGGTTCCAGCCATCAATTGTGAGGATTTGCTGCTTTTCTTTGTTTTATGTGATAATAAATTGAATATCTTTGGGTTTTGGACTTTTGATATGACAAAACAAGCACTTTAAAGTAATTAGTAATACTACAAGACTAAAGCAATAATGGGGATACAAAGGGTAGTCCCTTTGAACAAGATACAAAGTGTTTCAGCTTGGCATACTGAAAATAAATCCGCAAAAACATGTGGTTAGGGAATGCAAGGTCAAGGCTCAGTCTGTTATGTGACTGCTGTTCTCTCTAAAAACAGAAAGACAAAATCAACATGCCTGATTAAATTACAAAAGGAGGATGTTGCAATAATTTTGTTATGAGCCTCCCTGGGACTTGAAGCCTGCATGTGCACGTTTGTGTCTCTGTTGTTTGTGTGTTTAACTGTCACCGAAATTATGTAGTGCAGTCCGTCTGGTTTCCCTTGAGACAGGATGGGACAGGTCTCAAACAGCTCAGTAGCTTGATAAAACAAAGTACTGCCAAGCCCATTACTGCAACAACATGACCTGAACACAAAAAAAACAAAAAAGACACGCACAAACACACAAGCAAAGCCCATTCTGGATAACTGAATAACAGACCCATCCTGAAGCATATCTGTGAAACAAAAAAGACTAGTCAGACAAAATAGTAAGACCCTAATATAATCTTAGCAGGTTATTTCATTTTGATTTATAATGGGACCACTGCAAACCTTACAAATGAGGAGACATTTTATCTGTCTGCTAATAAATGAGATGCTATTGAAAATCAGAGATGGATTAAAAAAGAAAAAAAAAATATAGATAGATATCCATCTTTGCCGACAGCTATCTATTCATCCTAAAAGCGGTAAAAAATGAGAATGAAGAATGAAACACAACCCTGCTCTCAAATCCTGGCAGCCTTACAATCTTTTTTTTTGTACAAGGTGGATGATATATACAGTTGTTTTCCTTTCACTTGCAGGGAGCAATACAAGCTGCTACAGGTACCAAAGACTTAATAATGACACTTAATATGAGGCTACACAAACAAATACACACTGACTCCAGAGAAGAGAAAACTTACATTATGGGAAAAGAGGACAGGAACACCTTTATAGTTTGCTTATCTAACTGCCTGCTCAACCGCTTCATTCCAAATCACCAGTTAGTTTAGTTTCATTTTTATCTAGACTCTGGCGAAAGATAGAATGCAAATAAAAAAATACATCTTGATAATCATGTATCTGGTACACTAGGACATTTTCTTTCCTTTAGATGATTTTGCAGCAGCAGGAGTAAGAGAGGAATTTCAAATATTGGATGTTTGTTGCTGGCTCCTAAAGTGCTTTCGCATATGGTTTGAAAAGAGCTCCTATGACGCCTACATGGATGAACTTTAAGGTCACATCCATCCAGTTGATTTTTTTTGTTTGCACGATCATGATTTGACTGTGCATTTTTATGGTAGTGTAACAACCGGACGCTGCTGCTAAATTAATACAATGTAAATACTGCAGAGCCTCTACCCAGCAACTACACCCGCTACACAATCACCACTCTTAATGTGATTTCTTTAGTTTGACTGAAGATCTGAACACATGTGCTTTTGTTAACTCAAATGTGTGCGGCTGAGTCTTTCCACAGTTGGCTAGGATCTTAAAAGGCTTCTAGTGTGTTCCTGGCATAAAAAACATCACCTCCAGATGAAATTCAGAGGCATGGCTCAACATAAATACAGCTGTGTAGAGTCTAATGTTTCACACACTTATGTGCCTGCACCAAAATGGGTTCTGAGCCTGTTGCAGGCCTAGTGGGTCCCCACATAAAAAGAGCAGTTATATGTTTTAGTGGTCCTGGATCCTAAAGAAGTTTTTTTCCCCCAACTTCAGCCCCAGGCTGAAACATTTTACAACCTCCAGTATATCCTAAGACCATCTGAGCCCTGGGGAAAAAAAACAAACAAACAAACAAAAAAAAAAACATAGTGCACTAATGGGAAGCGGGAAAAACAGCCATAGATTCTGGGAAATCTGACCAAGAAACTGATAGCCACAAATGTACAGCGACACACAAATCAATACATCTCTGCAGGGCTCTTGTCCTTGTCCTTGCAGCAGTAATGAATAGGACCACAAACTACAAAAACCACAAGGATAGTGTTGTTATTATTTAAAAACCAAAGCTAAACCTCATCTGTATGCCTGCAATAGTTCTGTTTTTTTGGGTTGTTTTTTTTAGGAAAGAACAGACTCACTTAAAAAAAACAATGTATTTTGATTTGGAGTTCATCTCCTCTCTCCACACTGGACTTTGCCACTGTTCCGGTTCACTATTCAGCTGCGTAAGGCAGCCTTTTAAAGTAAGCCATGGAAAATGTCCAGGTATACTCCCACGCAAAATATACTGTGCAGGAACTGACCACCCCTGTGATGCAATCATTTCTCAGAATCCAAATTCACTCAAAAGGCCTTATTTGTCCCTAGTTTACTATTATCTAAACATTAAAAATTTGCGCAAACTCAGTCAATATGTAACATACCCCTGTTTCCAGCACATTCATTTGGAAATAGTGCAATTCAGAATATATCCAGTTGCTGGCACATGCGTAATGATGTGTGTTGTGTGCTTTGCGAGTGTGTATTTGTGTTGGCTGCATGGGACACTTTACTTCCCATAATAACTTTTTGTTTCACATAATGTTGCCCAATTAATCAACTGATTCATTTTTTGTTAAATCAAATAATTTATTGTAAAATATCATAAAAAATTATAACAAATGCCCATCACAAGTTTCCAGAGCCCAAATGGATTTTTTTATTTGTTTTGTATGACAACATGTAGCCAGCTAATGTTTGGTATATATTTGATAAATGATGTGTCAATGGTGACAAAAAAAAGTCACTGATTTAGTCAATCTACTTATTGGTGTATCAACTGTTTCAACACTAGTTTTACCCTAAAAGGGACATCCTAAAGTATAAAGTGTAATGTTATCACTGCTAGAACCAAAACCAGGACAAAAGGAAAAAGGAATTGGAGCCAAAGCCAAAACTGCTCCAAACTACTGCTCTGAGAGAGAAAAAAACTACTCATGGAAAACACTACAGCAAGCTTAAAGTTTCATCACTATCTAAACAGACATCAGATTGTGATGAAACATTTTATATGCCAGCTATAATGTTTTTGATATGCATTTTGGCAGTAGTAGATACGATCTAAGCGTTTTCTGTCTTCATCCAGTTGTATACACAGCCACTAACAACAACAACATTTTAACGATCCAAATCTCTGTCTTTACTAAAAGTGTGTGGGATGGAAACTGAAGCCAAACCCAGGCAAAACTTGTGTGTCTGTTCTCGGCCTACACTCAGCATCAACACTGTCATTACGCTGTCATACGATGACCACCAGGACCAAAGAAGTAAGTACAGAGTGCCTCTAGTATACTATACAAGTGTGGTGGCATTTTGAAACATGAGCCAAGTTTGCTGCTAATTATGTTTGACCTTTAAATGGGACGAGAGGAAGACCGGATGCTAGCGAGAGAATAAGTGAAAAGAGAGAGAGAGAGTTAACAGATGATGGTGTCTGTGTGAAATGTCGGTGCTCTGACCTCAGTGGAGAAGGGACATTCAGTCCTGTGTGTGGGTGTGTGTGCGCGTGTGTGTGTATAGCTTTTGGACCTCAACCAAACACCGTTTCCTGCCTTCCCTTTCCCTGTAATCCTTAATGAATGTAAATCTAAAGCAACAGGAAGTGAGGAAAAAAGTCAATATAAAAATACACAATTTGCTTCTAAATTACTGGCTAACACATACACTCAGAGTCAAAAGCATACCAGTCCAAACCCCTCCCCCAAGAGACAAACTAGTCTGATCTTTTATAGCACAAACACAGCCAAGTGACTGGTAATAAAGAAAACACAAAAACAGGGTGGCTAATGTCCTGCCAGGTACAAGTAGGCATCTTACATTCATCCAGTTTGTTATGGTAACTAATGTTTCGTGTCTCTAGTATTGAGTCATACTAGGATGACAGTATGTAGCAATCTGTTTTTTACAATTCACCCAGGACTACAGGAAATGTATTCCATAAGAACATTAAAAACCGGATACAGCAGAAACAACTCTCGCTCCTGAATGCTGAAAAAATGAAGGGGACAACTGCACCAGGGGGAAAAGGAGTGTTGAAAGTATCATGGCTACTATTTTTAGACGTCTATGCAAATGCATGTAAATGTTAACAATGTATTAACAGGCATCATTTGTGTGCCGTGTGCAGGTGCAGACAATAGCACTGTAACACCTGTGAAGCAATGATTGCTGATCCACTGTTTGATGAACTTTCTGTATTTCCATTTGTTACAGTTCTGAAAAGGTCTCATGAAAAATGTTAGTATGCACTGTTACCTGTAAAAGTAACCAACTACTGAGTAGGGTATGTTATTACATGATATAAATTTGAGAAAATATGAGATAATATCCCCACCCAGTTTTCTGTGAGAACATACTAATGGTTACAACAAATTGAACATTGTCTTTATCTTTTCATACCAAAAGAGAGAACTGCCTTTGTTGCGCAATCCTTACTGTAGCACATTGGCTGGGTAATCCAAATATTCTGAAATTACCATAAAAAGTTTAGTTGATGTGACCCTGTTCAATCTGTTAGCAAAACAATCATGATGAAAAATACGTTAGCATACTGTTCATCACACCTTTGGGGTCCCAACTACACAAAAACAATAATAATAATCATCATCATCATCATGTGCCTGCTCACTCAACACCTGGTAGATGTTCATGTGTAATAGCTATTTTTACACTCTGATTCTGATTCTGCTCCTCCAGGAAAAGTGGCTAATAGCAGATATCCCAAACTGCATCATCTCAGGACGGTTTGCATCGTTAGCATTAGCAACTGGGCAGCATGTTGGGTATGGGTACCGATAAAAGTCGTATCATAAACAACGGACAGACGGTAGTTACACTTAAATTTCTTTCTTCTTCTTTTCTTAAATAATTTTAACAGCATTTTATCAAGGGAGACACTGTACTTAAATTGGAGAAGCTGAGTTATAAATGTCATTTTAAATTCACTTAGCAGCCAGCCGCCAGCACCCCACCACACACACGCAGACAGGCCACTGGTGTTTGGAAAACACTGTTAGCTACAGTAGCTGCCGTCTAACGTTACAAACTAACATTAAACGTTATTATGAGTTCACAAATAACACCAAAATTACCTCTGGTGTAGCAAGAAATCCTTTTCAGTGTCGTTTCGGCTATGTATCCAATAATCCAGTTTCTTAAACAAAAAAAACAGCCACCGTGCTGCTAGTTAGATCATTCCCACTGAATCCAGGATAGGTTGGGATTACTGGAATAGAGCGAACCAGGCGTTTGATTGACGTTTGCAATGACCAATGGGCTTCGAATAAATCGTTTTTGCACAAGGGAGAGGGCGTTGTCGTGCTGCATTTAGTTACACAGGAAATAGGAGAAGCTAAGGGTCACGACACCCGTCCAGACCGTTGTCAGGACTCCGTTGGAGCCAGGGCCGTTTCTTGCTATATGCGGACTATGCGGTTGCATAGGGCCCCCAAGCTGCCATTTTAGCCATTTATTTTATTTTTAAGAAATTAAATTGACCGGTCTCTCGCCCTCGTGTGTTGAGTGAAAACACCTATATGCTAATAAAAAATAAAAAATAAATATATATATATATATATATTACAAAATATGGGCCCCCCCTAACAACATTTTGCATAGGGCCCCCACAAAGATAGAAACGGCCCTGGTTGGAGCCGACTTTACTGGATATCCTGGATTCCAATACCAGAGTCGTCAACTAGATTGATAGGGAAATAAATGGAGTGATACTCATTTCACGAACCCCTGTAATTATTGTAATTATTTTTAACATGTGATGTAAACTTTTCTATGCCACAGCATGTTACACACCCACAATTTGGAGGACTTTAATGTGGGACCCAAATGCACCTCCTCCTGCGTGTTGACTGCAAAAAAAAGCTTAGAGTAACAATAATGATAGCATTTGGCAAACGCAAATTGTGTTGCCTTTTAATACAAACCCAATTATTGATAATATGTAGAACCTGATAACATATTTAATAGGTATTCGTACAGTTGTCAATTGATTGTGTTGCTTTATAAGTATGTCTGTGTCTCAGCCAAAGAATTACAGAATTGATAAGTAGGACTGGGTGATATGGTTGAAATCATTAAGTACAGCACTTGAGTAAATGTAACACCCCACTCAAAGCCATCTATGATTATCAGGGAATTCAGGTGTGCCTCCGCTTCGGTAGGTGGCAGCAGGGCACTGGATGGACTCACACTGACCCCAGTGAGGAAGAGAAGTGGGCGAGGCTTTACTGGCACAACAGCGCCACTTTTGAGCGGTCGTTCATATCGTCAACAACAGCAGTCCGCAGAAGTTGTCAGACAGTGATCAAGGAAAACCGAGAGATCGGTGCCACGACGATAGAGCCTTCAATTATATGTGGAAGGTATATTACATTGTTTCAGTTCGATTAAATGTTATTTAATAAGGCATGAAAGTACAGCTAAAACATGAGCGTTGACGGTTTGTCAGTAGCACGAGAGCCTGCTAGTCTCCTTCACTACCGACGGTTGCTATGAGCTTAGCTTGCTAACGCAACTGACACCCTAGGTTAGCATATATAACTTCAAATAGGACCGGACTAAACCGTACACTGTACTTAGTTTGTTATTAATACTAGTCAACCAAACTATCTTTCAGCGTTTAACTGTAAGGTTTAACGTTGACGTTCAGGTCTTACACTAAAATCTGTGACCCGTTATCTTAAACTGTAGGTCAGCTATGGAGGGAAGACTCATTAGTTGACCAAATAGTGACAGGTGAGGTGTTGGCTCTACAGACAGAACTATTCACTACTAGCCACCTGTTTCTGTATATCAGAGCTATCAAAATATGTTCCCCTTATTATCCCTAGTCAACCCTACCTATATGAGGTTACCATTTTTGCTAACGGATATCAAAATATTTGCTAATATGACCACTAAAACCTTTGGAAGTGGCAGTATATTTCTAATCATGTCACAGAATTTGACAGGTCATAAATTGCTAAAAACTTTTGTTACCTACAACCAAGTATGTCCCTAATTTCAGTAGATAAGTTACTGTACAATTACTACAAAGTTTTTTCACACCACAAATTATAACGTGTCAGATCAAAAACTCTTACTGTAAAAGACCCAAAAAATCCTGCATTGTACTTGTAATCATTTCATTTATGATGTTATGATTCTCAGACCTTCAGTGTGTGTGACGTTTTGGTTCTTCGAATTGTTTAATTATCTTAAATGTTAGGTTCACACTTTTTCAAGTCTGTCATAAAACAATAGTCAGGTTCCCATATGTATACTGAAACACCTTTTTCTTTCTGTAATCATTCCTCCAGCTCATACTGGCCCTAAAGAGCTTCAAATGTAACGTGCAAAAATACTTTCCAAAGTTTATCTGAAGTTAATTTGATGATTCATCAGTCTGAATTAGACAAATCAAGTGGGTTTGTTCCAGAGTTACAGTCTTTTTAGCACAAAATTCCCTCCCCTTGACCTAATTAGTGAAGAGTTAGCTTAATAACTTTTTAAAAATATTTTTGTTCCTAGGTCAAAGATGGTTCAAGACAGTGCTCACATTCGGCGGCAGGGTGCCCAGGACTTCATGGCATACTATGACTTTGCCTGTGCCAGACAGGAATCGGTCCCCCTTCCCGCTGTGAAGATGAACCTTGACAAAGGGATGCTGGACTTTAACGGAGATAGGGTCAAACTCACAGACTGGCCACCCATTCTCAACTCTATCTGCATCAACAAACATCTGCACCACATTGCAATAAGTAGCACATACCAAGCAAGTCTGGGTTCTGGAGACGCAGGTAAGGCAGAAAATAAACCTGGTACATCAAGTAACAGTAAAAAAACAGTTGATACCCTCTTAATTACCTATGTTATTGAAACAAGGATAAGTTAAATTAGAAACTTGAATGACTTAACAATTTTGCATATAAACATTAATCATATCACCACCAATTTCAGATAGAAGGTACTATAAGTCTAGCTTCAGGAGGACAATCCCAGCCATTCGCTCTAAGGACATGACATTTAAGTTGAGCAAGGCCCTGAGAGAGTGTCTGACTGTCTCTCCCAACCTCAAGACTCTGCATCTTAATGGACTTCCACTGAGAGAGAGGGATCTCTTCACCTTGACAAAGGTAAAAACAGACTGAGAATATGATTTGCAGTGTAAACAGTGAAGAACAATTTCAGTGTTTGTTTTTTATGTATTAAGAGAGACTGGCACAGAATCGTGAGGTTATTTGCATTTACTGCCCACTTTTCTCTTCATTCTCTATTACCAGAAGCAATTTCTGAGCTGTGAGTGTTGAGAAATAACCCTGTTTACTGTAAACTACAGTGAATACTGTCATTTTGGAGGAGATGCACAGTCTGTTTAAGAGTGAAAATTGGTAAAAACTAAAAATTATGAACCCTATGTATTCTATTCCAGGGTTTGGCAAAAAGTGTTTCCTTGGAAAACCTTTCTCTGGCTAACTGTCCAATCAGTGATGAGGGCTTAGAGGGTATGTGTATTCATAGTATCATTTCCTTTTATGGTTCAGAAAGCCTTCACAAGATTGTACGGTATGTTAGGGTGTTGTTTTTGTAACTGCCATTTTCATATGTTTCAGTCATTTGCCAAAGTGTTAAGTATTCTACGAGCATCAGGACAGTAGATTTTACAGGATGCAATCTCACCTGGAGAGGGGCAGAGCATATGGCCAACATCATCAAGGTGTAATATGGAATTTTAATATGTAAAAAGACTTTATCTGGCATGCTATTTTTAATGTGTTTTGGACTCTGCTGTAGTGATGTATAATTAATCATTAATTGTAAACCCAGACCCTATTTCAAAAATTACCTTTATTAAAAAAATACATATTTGTATTGAGAATGCAAATATTTTTTCTCAGCATCAGGGAATGCAGAGGCATGGTAGCGCATGGGCGGAGTCTCTGAGGTATCGACAGCCACAGTTTGAAGGAATGGGAGGTCTCCGCCGTGTCACCCTTAACTGTAACACTTTGATTGGGGACCGGGGTGCTGCCGCTCTTGCACACGAACTGGTCGAGGACCTCTGGGTTAAAGGTTAGTAGGTGTGTGGGTTTGAGAGAAAGAAGTTTTTTTTGTTGCTGTCTTTCTTTTTGTAGGAATTGTGCTCAGGTTTTCTGTTTCTGTTTTGTGCCTAATTGACCAGCTGTGGACCTACAGAGGTGTGGTCTGTCCAGTGAAGGAGCTCGTCGTTTGCTGGAAGCCTTGAAAACTAATTCTGCTCTTTGTGTACTGGATATTCGTAGTAACCCTTTAGTTGGTAAGAAGCTACCTCAACCAAAGTCATAACATTTTCTAGATTTTTTCACACTGCATAGAGCTTAAGCCCAAATGATAAATTATTGGTTTGTTGTTTGTTCCTCCCAGCACTTTTGTATTGTGGGTGTAATAAACATTGCAGCCTGTAGGTGCAGCTAGCGCATTGTTAGATTTTTATTTAGCTGTGTCCCAATTACATACCAAGTCTGACCAAGTTTCCAGTATGTAGTGTTTTCATATCGGAAAAATGCTATAATTGCTATATACCACTATAATTACTTTAATCCCGTAATTGTTGAAACATCTCTGAAAACAAAAAACATAAATCTCGCTGATTGTTTTTTTGTCTTTTACAGATAAAGTCCTAATTAAAACTATAATAGAGAAAGTACTGATGAATGCTGATGGACAGTCATCAGAGGTGAGTGTCTGGAGCTAATGTCATCTTTCAGAGTCTAAGTGAATGAATGGTGTATTTGCATGCATGCTTCATATTTGTTACAAATCTGTGCCCATGGCTTGTATCTTCCTTATTCTGTACTGCAGTACTGCTGGATCAAGCCCGCAGCCACAGAGCCACAGAGAGCTTCTGGTCCAAAGAGGCGAGCACTACCCAGTACAGTCAGAGGAAAAGCAGCATTTAGGATAGGTATGTGTGTAGATTTTTCTTGTTTCTCACAATGCTACATTAAACATGTCATTTCAAACAGTTAAAGTCATTGTATCCCTACAACACAACATTAACACTGGCAAAGGGTTTTGTCTCAGCACTTCATCAGGCTCATAAAAAGATCTTGCATTGTGGCTGCAAGTGACTAAAAAGGTTCATTTTCCCATACTGATCTAAAGTAACGTCTATTATCTCATACTCATATTGTCTCTTTCTGACTTCTCACCTTTTGGCTTTTAAGTCATCTGGAGACATGGTAAGAATTGAATTCATTTTCATCCTGTTCTCCCTTTGTTACTCAAGACAACACTGCTGACTGATGCAAAAAGAAACTTGAAAATGGTCTTTTAAGTGCTTGATATGGTTTAGATGTGTTTTAATAAAATAAAAAGTCTACCTTTATTTATATGATAATTCTGTAGGTCGCCTTACGCCAAAGGCAACGCTTTTGAGTGCCATGCTGTCTCATAACTGATACAGTAATAAGTAATACTTTTCAGCTGGACTCGTCAGCCTTTATTCCCTTTTGCTTTTGATGTTTAGAACCTGCTTTTTTAGATGCAAAGCACCTCATGGACACACAGTACATCACTCCCTTATTACCAGTAATTAATGTTTTAATTAACTTTCACCCAGTGCCAATTACATAGTACATTGAACTCTGTAAGGGCCTTTGCATCCATGACTGTGTGTGTCCTTGTTCAAGAACAGAGCCCAGTTGCCAATGCTTCCAGAAAACCTCCCTGTGACTAAAAGCTTTCCATTCATGAATTTGCACTTCTTTACATGGCTCTCTTTCTGGAGCAGCCCCTCGTAAAGGAGCATCTCCTGGAGGGCGGAGTTCAGGCATTGCACAGGCACAGAAGCCCTATTCCCGCTCCCGTTGTGTGCCTTGGCGTGCTGCTGCACGAGCTGAACGCCAGAGGTGAGGAGATGATGGCAAAAAAAAACACTGCATTCCATTTATAAATTTAAGACATCCTATTTATTATTTTAAAGCACTCATTAGGTATTGCTGAGAATGGCGCTCAGTGAATCAAAGACTAATATTATGTTGGATGCCTTTGTTGCAGAGGTATGCCTCCTGGAGTTAGTGTGATGGATCAAAGTTTTGAGGTGAGTTTTCTTTTGTTTATGTATAGTTATGTACGCTGTAAAAAAAAAAACTAAAAAAAAAGACTGATCTAGACAGGCAGCCTTATCTCAGACAAGTATGGATTGGATTAGTTTAAAATCATTTATGTATTCGAGACCATCTGGAGTAGAAAATAGATCCAGAACCCTGTCAAGAAAAGGGATTTAAATTCGAACTGTATTTTCGTCTTCATCTGTTGAAATTAGGGTGCAGCTACTTTGAAGGTTACTGTGGAGTCAGATTCGGAGGAGGAGGAGGAGGAAGAAGAAGAAGTGGTGGTGGAAGTGGACCAGAGACCATCTTCTCTTAGTCTCCTGGACAGGATCACTGGGCGGCAGTTTGAACATATGCAGGTTAGTCACATCAGGCTAGTGCCCAAACTAGAACCTTTTGTAGACAAGACAAAGGAAAACATTTTTGGACTTAATCAGTTTACTTTGCAGCACTTTAAGCATGCTGTGTATTTGTATGTGTGTTCTTATGCATGCCCTGCAGATGGAGCTAAAAGAGTGTCGTCTGAGGCTAGCAGATGAGCGCAGAGCCAGACTGAAAGCTGAGTCAAGGCTCATGGAGGTAATGATAACCTCAAAAATACTGACATTAACTTTTTTGCCTGTTATTTATTTTTCGGCTGTTTTCCTCTACTGCAGCTTTTCACCAGTTTGCATTTTCTTGGATAAGATGAGCAATGCACTCTGGATGTGAAGTTTGTGGACACTGTAATAGCTGTAGAGATCTTGTTAGTGCCAAACCTTATGTTATGACACTGCAGGATCCACACTAACATTATATAGCTTGCGTGTCGGTGGCCAGATTGAAGTCAGTTTTGGATAATTATGGTCATTATTACTCCAAATTACTGTTCAGTCGAAATTTGGGAGGAAGCTCCTTTAATGGTAGGTAAAAGAGGATACTCACACCTTTGTGACACATGCTTTTGAAACACTTGGATGTAATGGTTACCCATACGTTACAGTGTATTACAGTGCATCCGGCAAGTATTCACAGCACTTCACGTTTTCCACATTCTGTCATGTTA